>WJFA01000207.1:0-53636 GCA_009870155.1 Pseudobourletiella spinata | reverse complement strand
GTCAATGACGGAGCCTCCGACGACCGCGAGACCTTGGCGCAGCGTGGTCGTGAAGAAACTTTGTGAGTCACTGATGAGTCACTGCATGTGAAGCCGCGGCAAGGAGCCTCTTCCGTTACTTGCGGGTCACTTTGATCTCACACACTGGTACTGCTCCAACCTGTTAATGAATACGAACACCGATTTCTACAAGTGAAGACAGTGAACGGCCACAACGGCTACCTGTCACATAAATGTTGGCCGTATAAACGTTCTCGGAGCTACGGACAGAACTAATTGCTCCATATATTTATGCCGTCATGAATGTTATGAGTTAAGTGAAGCGTTAACCCGGAGTAGACACTGTGAGGTCTATTGTGGGACTTGAACCTCTTCAACCGTGAAACAAAGGGCTTTAAGAAACTCCAAGGAATGGCTTACTCTCTGTCAATCTGTTTTGAATTCAATCATAAAGATTTCCCGAGCTGCCTTAAAAGGCGAGTCAAGAGAGCATGATACTGAAACTGACGACGATGATGATAATGATGAGGTGGAAGAGTTCCTCCAGGGTATAAGCGGGAGAGACAGAGGGCCACATTTTGGATTCCCATAAGTATAAAATTATGAATATCACCCACGGCTTCGCCACAACTTCTTTCCTACATGTCGTCTTATTTGTTCTCCTGTCTCCTCCAAAAAAATAATACCGGAGATTGTCTATATACCACAGGAATACACTAGCTGTAATGGGGTAGGCTACTGTAAGGTCTGGAGTTAGGAGGGGACGAGAACGTATGAATCTCAATGTGTGTATTTATGCGGTTCAATGAAGCGTGGAAAAATCAAGTTAGAAAATGATTTTTTGAGACGCGCTTACGCTTCGGGCCTGAATAATTGTTTCAACCAGGGGCTAACAAAGCACGGAGAAAAAGGAACGGGAAAAAAGGATCAGACGCAGACAAACTCATAGAGCAAAGCGAAGAAAAAACAAGACGTAATAGGCTGAGAGCAGAGCAAAAATAAAAGTTGTTCTATCTCTTCCCTCCACGTACCTGTCAGAATCAGTCGCTCTCTGGTCCAGGGACTTATTACGATAGGAGGACCGAGCAGTTAACGACGCACTGCGTGCGTGTGCATGTACGAGTGTACGAGTGAGAGGGAGCGCAAGTAAGAAAAAAAAATATGGAAGGAGAAAAGACCAAGTTTTCTCTCCAAACGAGCTTGCAGAGGAGTACAGCATACACAGAGCTCCGAGTGCACACACGTGTATCACGCAAACTGGATGCAAAGTGTAAAGATGCATTATTATTATCACTGTGAAGATTGCCCACAGACGCTCCGTCTCCAAGACATCATCATCATCATACAATGACCCTGTCTGACGAGAATATACACTAAACTAGTGAGCAAAAAAGTCTTACGACGGCCCCACGTCCGCGCCACTTTTACGCCGCTTCAGAGTAGAGCAGCGACGTAGCCTGGCGTGCGTGTGTGTGGATGACGTAGCTTCACTTCACCCCTAAACAACTACCACCGTTGACCGCTACAACCACCACCACCACCACTATCACCGACCACTTTTCCTAGCAGCCTTAAACAATTACGATCCAACCCATTAATATTACATTATAGTCAATAAAATTATGCACATTTAAACGAAAACAAGTTTGCCTACAACAAATAACTACTGATGACATCTTGGCTCGTATAACCTAGCATCCATCTAAGACGAAACGAGCCAAAGAAGGTTCCAGCGAGTGCAGGTCCAGTTTTTCTTTCGGGACTCTCCTCATGGTAACCCGCACAGCTTGCCATCAAAAAAGACAGTAGCTATACAGAAGAGCGAATCTCTGATGGCAATCTAATCATCTACAATGATATACAGTGGAAGGGGAGGGAGGAAGCGAGGGAGCTAGACACACAATGGCTTGGAGCAGGAGTCGTGCCTATACAAACCATCCTTGTGGAAGTCACCTCCACCGCAGGACTTTATTATAACGTAATTTCATCCTATCCGCTGCATCGTACGGACCGTCATCTAGACACCTGTAGCCTATAGATTTTACCTTCGTACACACTAAGTGGAAAAAATAAAACAAAAAAAAATCTACTTCTTATTCCACTACTACTTCTGCCACACGGAACCTCTCTCAGCTGGATCCACTGTTTTGCACGCGTCATTTATCATTTACAACTAATCCCGAATCATTTTACTTTTTTATGCTTTCACTCAATGGTAAGTACACATGGGTCCAGGGAGTCAGGCCGTGTGCATTCGCGCCTGTGGGCCCACTGTGTGTCTTTGATTTTTTACAAACCGTCTACGGGCGTGTGTGCCTTTGTGTGGGTGTAAACTGGTGTCAGCTTTTGCGTACGTTTTTTCTGTAGGTCTATGAACACAAACAGGCACACAACAGCACCTACACACTATCTCCAAGGTAAGTCAGTGCGCTGCTGCGGTGGAGAGAGACGGACAGGGTTCAAGGGTTAGGTGATATTTTTATCTCGGATTCTCTAACGCAACGTAGTAAATAAGTACTGCTATAGGGTCAAAAAGGAAAAAAAACTTATCAAAATTTAAGGGGTCAATAGTACTAGCGCACGCTACCCTAAAACCTTAAAACACACACACACACACACATGTAGCAAACAGGCAGTTGAGGTTAAAAAACTCAATCAGATAATCCAGATTATGTCATGGAGTGCCGAAGTTAGAGACAGAATACAATATGGTACCGTGAATATTTCAAACGTTATGGCCACACGAAAGGATCCATATATATAATATGACAGGTCAAATTAAGGGCTCATCCGTTTACACGCAATGGGTCACAGACTAATCATTTTGAAGTTGGACCAAATGTAGGTAAATATACGTTTCCTTCTTAACGAAACCACCACCGCTCATTTCCTGCAATAAACTTCACCCTCTGTCACCAGGAACCAAAGGCTGTTCGTGGACAAACGAGTCATGGAAGTCAGCCTGGGCCATTCGTACGGCTTACCGGTGAGTCCTAATGACAACAATAAAGCTGTAAATAATAGCGCACCTACAAGAGTTAAGTCGACGACGACAACTGGGAAGCCGAGGGAGAGAGGGCTTAGCTGGACTCAGGTATAGTAATTTCATTGGGAGTAACTAAAAAGTCGGCGACACAATGTCCAAACAAGTGTAAACGGGGGTCGCGTCCTCAGCCCTTGATTAACTGTGCAGGCACCCTCAGCAGGGCGACGATGTTCTTGTGCGTATGCGTGTGCTTTATGTAAATGTAAAGTGTGTGGTCATTTTCAGGTATAACACTCAAAGCTTTCATCCACACTAATGTCCGGGGAAGATGAGGATGGAAGTCCAGGAGTAAAATAGGTCAGGAGGGTTTGAAGGGGGAAACATGTTTTACCAGAATAAAATCATGATATATTAAGCCTTATTATCTTCGCCCAGAGTTGATGCCTAATCTTTGATTATGCTTCACTGATTTAAGAGTAGGATCCCTCTCCTCCTTCACACAAAGGTCAACTGTATATCAAAACAAGCCTATATTTATATATGTGTATATTTCGGTTGTGAAGCTGTCAGTCCGTCGTTGTTGTGCTTGTAGGTGCCGTATAGTTTTTTCCTTCTGACGGACGAACAGGCGCGAGCGCATGGTCGTCGCATGGGTCTGGCCCATATAGAGGAACAAACCCAGACACACGTCTTTTTCAACTCGTCTCTGCATTTGTAATAAATATGATGAGGGGCATATTATGGTCGTGGTGAGTCTGTGATGATGATCACGATGATGAAGTCTCCCTGGATCCACACATCTGTGTCTAATGTTATTCCACGCTTAGTTGTTATTACGGTAAAAAGGAGGGTATTTTCGGGTGCCATATGAAAATCTGTGCGCGGGAATAGCCCGTCTACTAGAGTGTGTGTAAGAAAATATTTATGTAACCTCGTGTGATAAGTAATTGTTATTTTCCCCACATATGTGTCGGCAGGCGTGCGTTTGTACATATGTGTGGGTGTGTGTGTCTATGTGTGTGCATTAATATGAATTCGTGCGCGTGTGCACAGGGGTGCAGAGCCCAATATTTGTCTATTCATGCACTTGTTTTAATGTGGGGACGCGGCCGTCGCCTCGTCCTCCTCAACGTCGTCTTGTATGCACCCAAAGTTGAGTTTCATTTATTTAGATGTTACACATGGAAATAAACACCGTGTAAAGCCTAGTCATAAATCTGGATTTGGAGTGCGCGTATCTGTGTGTGTGAGTGTGTGTATGTGCGTCGGGGCTGGGGCGTATGCTTGGGAGTGTGTGTGTCTGTGCACGTTCAGTTATCTGCTTGCGTGAGGCTGCGTATCTCCCTGTCTGTCAGTGTTTAGGAAGGAGTTGGGAATGATCTGGTTGCGTTAGTTTGTGGATGGCCATATAACCCTATGCAGACCCATGAGCGCATGTGGCTCGTAGAAAAATATATTGGATCATCGTTTGGGTCACAGAGGTCAGTTAAGGGTCTATCAAGACGGATGAGGAGGACTGAGGCAGAGGAGTACTCCGGTGACAGGCGTGAGGAAAAAACGGAATAATACGCCTCTCTCGCCTCCTCCACATCTTCCCCACCACAAAAAAACACCCCACTTTGTAACCGTGCCTCACCGTGCACTCCCAACTTCCTATTCCTACAGCTAAATTATGCATGTAGCATGGGATTATACTGCAAATAGCCCTTGTACTGCCATGCATGGAATAGAAGCGGGAAAAAATCAGAGTGACAAAAAATATGACATGAACAAATTTGGTTGTCTCCGGTGAAGCTAGAATGGTGCACAGTAAAACTGGAAATTAAAAGCTCAGAAGCATCCTGTTGAAGGAAGTTTGAAAATGTGATTATCGGTGCTCATAATACGATGGCGAGAAGTCACCTACTCAACTTATCAGTTCATATTTACATTTTTTGTCACATCTGCACTCCCGACCTGAAGTAGGAAAACGTTGAACCCAAATCAGTCTATTATTATCATCGGCGACGAATACCACTATAGTAACCTGCTCACCGGGATGTGGTCGACCTGAGCTGAGCGATCAAGTGGAAAAAGTTTTTAAAAGTTTTGAGGATTTTACAAATTTTTTCCAACGTCATAAATTTTAACGTGATGGTCACATGGTCACTTTTAGTGATAGGGCTGGCTGAGCAATACTTAAAACCTCAAGGGTGAGCTCAAGTTATGGGGAGCACAGAGAGAAGTGAGGCTTCTCAAATTATCTTCTGTGCTCATATACATACTGAAATCATTCCCAAGTTTTACTATATAGTGTGTGGAATCAAGTAACGAACGACTTGGTAGTAAAACTCTGTGGTCGTGTAAAAGGAGGTAGGTTAGTAGTACTAGTAAGTAGTGGTGGTAGTAGTATTAGTAGCGTTGGAACCTGAACAGGCGTGTGTGCCACGAGGTTGGTCCAGTCCATCGCACCCTAATGCAAGCGGTGCACTTGTAATTGTAACTCCTTGAGTACAATGTCAGCGATAGTAAGGCTCATTTTTTGCTGGTAATCCTAATCCATCACCAAAAGCCAGAGTTTTCCTCTCGTCTCCTCTGACTCCCCTGCACGATACTGTCTACGGAGGGTCAGAGGTTACCAGGGAAGATTACAGTCCAGGCTGTAACATTTATGCCCATATTATATATTATCGTACCGAACAATGGATTTTCCATATGAATTTCCATGTCTTCCAAACCGAAGGAAAACAGGAGTAGTGTTATATTTTCCATATATACATATGCGTGCATTTCCCATACAGGCTTTTACCTCACTGCACTTGACACACACATGCGAGTGTGGGGTGCTGAAGACAGGTCAGCAAAAACCTGCCGTCTCTTTATGACGAGAAAAAAATTGTGGGAGGTTAACCAAAATTAACCTCCGTCCTCATGCCTGGGCAATGGCGTACGATCGATGGTAATGAAAAAATATTGTGCCGCTTTATGCTCATCATCACCGGTCCGGACCGTTAATGTTTTCCAGAGTGTGGTGTGGAGCGTGCTGGTCTGCGGCCGAGGCGATGATCACGCTCCTGATTGTACCTGTCAGGATTTTTCATGGAGGATGATAATGCGCGGGCAGGACTGGCCCAGTAATAATTAATACCACGGATCCGAGATCCGATGAGTCCGACAGCTCACCTTAAAATTCTAATCTCAGCGAGATAACTAGTCAGCCATGACCTCTATGAACTCCGTAAAAAGCATAGAACAGCGTTAGAAGGCGAATTCAGTCAACGAGTATCAAATTTCCGAATTTAGAGTCAACTTTGGCGGAAATACAAGTCCATATGATTAATGTATGCAAAATACGTAATCCCAGGCAGTCACATTCGCTTGCTAGAAAATCTAGTATGTAGAAATATATTGGAGCTGCTTCTCATCGTCTACCCATTTCAAGTCATTTTAGTCGGTGATCAGATCTAGTGATACGAAGGGGATGATTATCATCTTGAAACGAGAATTAAAAGCCCTATTCTAAAAATCATTAAGGCTCCCGACGAGTGGCGAGCCTCTCTATTTATGCCATAAGGATCCTCCTTGTTCGAGTCCATCCGAGAATATCCATAATCCATAGCCTTCGGGGTGAAAATGTAAATTCAAGCTCTGCCATGATCTGTAACACGTAAGCCCTCAGTCCAGTCCACACGATCGGCTCAGCTCTCCGATGAAATAATCATTATCTTAATAATAGTAAGACGAAAGGAGTTATAATAACAGAGCTGCGGCCAGGCCTCAATATAAATAATAAACCACACATGCATACATGCATATCCACGCATTACCCTCTAGTACGTCGAGTAAGTTCAAACACCTTGCATGGTAAGACCCAGTTAAAGTAACCAGAGAAGGAAATTGAAGCCCTAGTAGTAGTAGTCGTCGTGGTAGTAAAAGACGGACAGTAAGGGTCGTGTGTGAGTATTGTGTGTGTGTGTGTGTGTGTGTGTGTGTGTGTGTGTGTGTGTGTGTGTGTGTGTGTCTGCCTTCAGTTTCTGGGGGTGGTTTTAAAGTTCAAGTCTGTGAAGTAATGTATATACGAACTGGTCATAATTACGCCAGCGTATATGTCAACTACAGTAAACACCCTGCAGTATACTAGGAGAGCTGAACGGAACCACTCTTGTTATTATTATTCCACTGCAGTTCGTAGGTAGTAGTTATAGTTGTAGTAGTAGAAGTAGTGGTTGTAGTAGTAGTAGTAGTAGGAGTAGTGGCCGTAGTAACGTCGCGGAAAAAAACTAAGTGCACTTCATCTTTGGCCTTGACTGACTGAGAGAGCAGAGAGAGAGAGAGCGAGAGGGAGAAAGGGAGTAAAAGATAAAACGTGTGTTCGTCCGCGTGTGTGTACATAGGTTTTCACTGTAACCCTGCACACAGACACACACGTCTGGAACAGTCGTGCTACACACGTTGAAGAGCGCCTGGCCGCTCCCGGGCCGTATGTACCATCCCTGGGGTAAAAATATACAAATGATTTAAGACGCGAAGACGCACATGTTGAAAACCCATTGCCAGATTTGCTATGGTTTGTGCATTTGATACGTCCATAAGTCCACAACTTGCCTGGAGTGAACCCAGATTTTGACAAAGGACAAGAGGAGAAGGAGAGAGAAGGGAAAAAAAGAGCCGGAGAAAAAGGACCAGCACATCCAATCTTCCTCTTTCCAGCCCGTCACACTTGATCGAGGCTGCGTTGCCTATCCACTAGCTTCCAAGACGGCGTATGTGCACACGAGCAATTGATCCAGCAACAAGTCCTTTCGGCAGACCCCCGGCAGTATTATCCTTTTAGCAACGGCAACTCAGCCTGGGCACACGTAAGGAGCAGGACTGGCAGCAGGTCCACATGCACACATACAACCAAACACACATACTCGCATTATACTATTATTGCTCCACATGTGTGTTTGAGTCGTGCGTGTAAGTATAAAACAGAACCCGTTCCACCCTCTCCTCCTTCGCCTCTATAAGAAATGGTAATCAGCATAATACAAAATAATCATGCAGTCTCGAAAAGTGCTTGGACGAAAAACTTTTTGTCTTCACTATTTTTTCCCGTCTTATATACCTCTTGACCTTATATAGGAAAAGAGTCCGGCTGATGCTGGACGACAATACTGTTTAGTCCGACAAGACCATACAGAATCATGATTTTCCCTTGCACCCCAGGACAGCTCCCTATGTTTTTTTGTGCATATGAGTAGCTCACACTTGCTCGCCTTAATTACCTTTGAGTGCAAACTCTGTGTTTTCAAAGCGAGCGGTGGGTCGGTGGGCCCGTTACCGCACTGGACTCCAATTTAGAAATCACCGGCGAATCGACCAGAGAAAATAACTGAGCTTAATGCATAAACTTCTCAAAAGTCCTCACCTTCCCACACGTAGTAATACACAAACACTTCAGATACACTACGCACACGCTGTCTTATAGTGGTCATTAATCCCATGGGTTACCCCGCCTGAACCCAGGACTGGGGAATTAATTGTTATGGCCCTACTGGACGGGACTGTTGGGCCACATGATACAATCGGTCGTAACATCAGCAGGCAGTCGGACCAGCGCATGCTTACAAATGAGTGGTTCTCGTGGAAAGAATAATATTAGATAGCTCCTGGCCTGTCGTCCATACCTTTTATCTTACTAATTGCTCCGCAACTTGTGACTCTTAAGAACCTTATTGGTTTCGTCCAAAAAAACTGGATCTCAATGTTTCAGTGACCCTCCTTCGACCAATCTCAAGCGGATAAAATCTGCTCACATGATGATTTGGAGCCCACAACACGTGTTAGCAATAATTGATTTTGCAAATAGCTATCGGCGTTTCCGTAGTAATAAAATTCAAAACACCTGTGCTTCCAATAGGCTTTCAAAGTGAAATCTCACTTGTTTCCAGGTAATAACGACAATAATAATCCAAGTCCTTAGTAATTCTACAGGGAAGAACAAGAGGCTGGAAGCGATGGTTTCCCACTTGCTAGCATCATTAGTGGAGGAAAGAACAAGGGTGAGCAAGTGTATCTGTGGGTAGCATGATATCTAGAAATTACACGGGCTACCTCCTGTTTTCCTCTCTCACAGTTGTATATAACTCTTATTCCGATTAGGTTCATGATAGGTCCTTCCCCTTTGCCCGTGGCAATATATCCAATGAAAGAAAACGAACGGGAGACGGAGATGAGGAGGAGAGCGTCCAGACAGGGCTACCGGACTCTTCAAGTGGAATACACAGTGTGGAAGAAATACAAGGATGATAAACAAGGGGAGCACACGTAACTACTTAGATTACAACATGTATTTACAAATGGACAGAATTCATCTTTTGGCTTTTGGCTCCCTCTTAAATTCATGACGATGATGGCGATGATGATGATGATGATGAAGGAGGCAACGAAAAGTACCCGTAGAAAGATAGGGGAAGACAGACAGACAGAGAGAGAGAGAGAGAGAGCGAGAGTAATGTGGAGTGGGAAAGGAGAGATCGTGACGAGGCTGAAGACCAGTAGCTCGTAGCTTCATTACGCTGATTATTGTTTTTACCCTCACTTCCCTCTCCTCTCTATATTTTCCATGTCATCTACATATACTGCGCGTAATCATATTCCTTCCATGTTTATCACACGATTTAATTGCCTCCTCGTCTATTTGACGCCTGTACACAGACACATACGTCTCATGGGAGGACTCGTAAGGCTCATATCGTCACCATGCAAATCAAATGAATCTGGGAGAATAATTACATCAAAAGGAAGGACAGGTCTGGCGTGACTTTGTCAACCCCTTTGTCACCGACCAAGTCTTCTCCACCGAGCATCCATCAGTTTGTCCATTCCGTTACTTATATCCAAACACTGTGACTCCGAGTCTGGAGCCACTTATCACTACAGGCTTGGGGCGGAAAGCAAACTAAATTTATGCTCAACTGTCACTCTGCGGTTGTGCTCAAGATAATGTGAACTCAAACATGAGATGGATAGTATACAAGTGCCTTTCAGCCCAGCAGGTTGCCATGGTGGCTATATGTGGCTGAATTAAAACCTTTACTCAAGCGTCAGTTTTCCTTCTAGATCCCCTCGAATCAGCCGGGTCCACTGTGAGCTCAAAATATGGTGTGTACACGGCTTGTCATAATAGCAACCTATAGTTTTAACATTTAGCATATGCCCGTGGATACTGGAAACCTTGACATTGAGGAAGAGTGGTGTGTGTGAGACTTGAAGTTGGACATGGGGATGTATGCGTCCGTGGGCTTCATGTGATAGTATGTCATGCGTATACCGTTGGGTTAGGTAGCATGTGGTGCTTTCACTCATCCACCCCGAGTCTCCATCAGCCTCTGCATTTATCTCTTATATATTTAATAGAGACACAGCGTGAAAAATACGGAGGTGAAGCTGGAGTGCACTTAAAAATCCGTATCACTCGTCTAATCTGCATGTAGAGCATCATGCTTAGGACTCACTTGGACCACTGTGAGGACTATTGAAGCGTCTGGATTTTCTTATCGCGATCGCGTAATCCTCACATAAATCTCGTTCTCAACACCCTG
Source organism: Pseudobourletiella spinata (assembly GCA_009870155.1). Taxonomy (NCBI): domain Eukaryota; kingdom Metazoa; phylum Arthropoda; class Collembola; order Symphypleona; family Bourletiellidae; genus Pseudobourletiella; species Pseudobourletiella spinata. The sequence continues at coordinate 43,082 of WJFA01000207.1, read as the reverse complement.
GATATACCGTCGTCATCGCCGTCCTACTTGGCCCTGCTTTCTTCTCACTGTATGCGTACTACCAAGTTCTACTGCTCCAATGTTGAGGGCAAATGAGTACTACATGCTTACGCTGCTTCAACGGAGAGGATAAGTTTTGTACCATGCGGTCCTAAAGTTAAGTGCAATAACTGTTTTCAAGTCAATGTGAACAATGATGAGGTAGACTTCAAAGTTATAGACCTAGAATTTTAAAATTAGTTCATGCACTGGCAAAAGCCAAATAAAAAGTGAATAGTGTAGGGGCAGTTAGTAAAGTGCTTTAATTAGTCTAGAAGATAATGGTTTTATCTGTCGATGCAAAAACGGAAGCACATAACACATCAGAGATGTAACAGAAGATATATAGCACAGCCATGCATAGAAAATATGGATATAATGCTTCGAGAAAAATGTTTTTGCTGAAAGAATACGACTTTAATCCTCAACATGAGAATTGTAATCAATCCATATAAAATGGATGTCAGCATCAGGAACCTCTCGGAACTAAAACTTTGACGTAATTCCAGTGTCAAAGGATGTAGTTGCAGCGTATCATAGAGGGAATAGAGCACCCATCATTTACAAGGAGCGAATCTAGGAAAATAATTAGTCATCACAATTTCAAAGCATGCACCGCTACCAAAACTCAGTCGTATAAAAGTTGTCAAAGATTGCAATCATGAAACCTGACGACACTGCGGCAGCAGGAAAACGATCAATAGAAAAGCCTCGAAAGTGAAAGATGGATACTCTGACGCCGTCAAGACGTCATAGTTATGGAATCATTTGAATACCAAGCCTCACGAATCAAGTTGTTCTCTTTACCGGATGAAAAAGTGACTTTACTGCGAAAGTATTTCGATTGGGAAAAACACAGCGGCGTAAACACCGCTGTTGTCAACCAATGAGTCAGCCTACTACAATAAAAGCTCCCCGACATCTGACTGATTTTCTTGTTTCATCCATGGCAAAGCTCCATACGGTGACGAGTGAATTCACGGTCTATTGCCACACATATTCCTTCGCTTGGTCCTAGTAGATGTATCTTTTTAGTGAACGATTTAGTCATCACCCGCACACGCTTGATTTTGCAGTTGCAATTCTATCACATATTTTCCACGCGTCCAACTTTCCACCACATATAGAAGACTTTCATACATTACTGAATGCCCTCACAGTACCGCGCACCATGATAATACACGTCATTCCTTACTATACTGGAACTCACCATCACCCCAGTCGGAAATTACTCACCACTATTAGATTGGGCACAGCCACCTTCCTCGTACAAGTTGCCCGCCCACAGCGCGTATACAAGGCAGGTTTGCATGCAACTGCTCCCGATTTTCCGACCGAATTTTACCTTGCAGGAAGAACAACTTTCATACCGACCCAGCCTGCGTCCTTACGGGCATTTGTATAAGATCGATTCCGATTTACCTAGAAAATTTATAGCTTACTCTGCACCACTTTTATGATGACCCGCTGAATAAAAATCAACGTACCTGCCATGCAGGTGAAAGGCGTTTTTACCACAACTGCCATCCTTCCTCCGTACATCACTTCAAGTTCAAATGTCCGTGTATCGCACACTTGGGAAACTCTGACTTCTAGGCATATTCACCACAAGGAATACCACTTCAATGTATACTACCCATAATTCAGTACTACTGTTGTTCTTCTATAGCTGAGGCTGAGTACATTTGCACAACCGACGCCTCTCATCCAGCATTCTCTCAACCAGGCTCCCTCCACAGCCAGTCCATAAGTATACTTCTGGAGCAAATTTCTCACACATTTATTGAGCCAACTCTTTCCTCTTCCGTCCTCTAAAACGCACAAGTACTTTTCACACTACGTAAATGAGATGATATTTAGATTATGTTAAACAATAGCGGCTCAAGAGGCCACCCGTAGTCATCACAGAATGTGACACATCTATGCAAAGCGAGAACAATTTTATTCCCACACCCTCTTGAGTCATAGATACCTTTGCATCAAATACAATTTTAATGTGTCAAAAGAGTCGTAAAAAATTAGAAGATTTATCCCCTACTGTCAATACGCACTGTGAAGTTCCTCCGTTTGTGTATCAAAATGATAGATCGAGTCTGCATAATGCTTTGGAGAGGGAATTTTGAAAACCTTGTTGTGAGTTTGTGAGGAGAATAGAATGATTATTATTATTATTGTACTGCTCGCGTATGTGTGTGCATGAAGTATTACACGAGGAAGAAAATCATTATTGTGTGGTGTTGGTGGTGGCGGACGTGCATGTGTTCATATGTAGCGGGTTCACTTGAACATACTGCCACACCGCACCATACCACTTGGTATGGTGCAGTACCACCCTTTAGAAATCTCCTTAATCGATTTTACATGACAAAAGAGGATGCAGGAGCTGAAAAACCTGTCACTAGTTTCGAGGTCATGGAAATATATAGTATAGAAATGTCCAACTGCGACCCATTATGTCTTCAATTTAAGTTTAGTTAGGGAGGGATCCTGCTGGAGTTTTTCCTGCTAGCTCACGTTATCTACATACCTTCTCCTCCCTCAGCAACTATCATATGGGCTATAGCTTCTTTTTATTGCCTGCGTGTCAACAGTATACAGTGGAGACAAGAGGTTAAGGCTGAACAAGGAGCAACACACTGGAGTCTATACTCCAACGTACTTCTAGCATGCACTACCACTGAGCACCATCTCATCAGTGTTTCCATTTCGATTTCAAACACACACTTACACAAGCACACAAGGCAAAGATTCGATTTCTTTGGTAGATTTTCAAGAGATGCTTGAATAACATGAGGATCAACCTATCTCTCTCTCTCTCTCTCTTTTCCCTACATATTATAATGTGGGCTCTGCTCCAAGGGAAAATTGAGGGTTACAAACAAACCCAAAATCTTTAGAAATAGAGGGCTAGACTTGGTGGCAGCAGAGAGGTTATTACTTTTTCCAACTCCACTACACACATCATCATATGATGACTCATACACACAGCGACCCGGACCTTTTTCCTTTCTTCTTCTTCTTCTCCTCCTCCTCCTCCTTCTGCTTCCTACCTACACACAAACACAGCTTCTTATCCACTTGTACAGCTCAAATCTCTATTTTCCAATGCACAAAAGAAGTCGCGTCTCTTCCTTGTGTAAAAATCTACCCATTTTCCAACTCACACATCTTCCGGCTGATCCTAGGCTATTGAAAACTATCCAGCGTCCAGAGTATTTAGGTGCGTAATACTCTAATAATCTACAACCTGACAGCGTATGAGTAACACACATGCACAGACGTCTGTGGACAATTCGAGTAATATGATTCAGTTGGGATGATCATTGCTATGGCAACCAATCAATTATTCCCTGACTTTGCCGAAATACGTGAAAACAATGACTAATGGCCCCAACATGGCCATCTTGACCACTGCATATTCAAACTGCGTTAGTCATACTCTAACGGCTCCAGCAGCCCCTCATTGGCCCACATACTACCTGCAGTCATTCTGATTCTGTCTCGGGTAAATTAGGCAGTGTTTGCGGTACCCTGTCTCTTTGTTGGTCCTGAAAGCAATTTTATTGTTGCCGAGGTGTACTTTGAGGATGACTCTTATTTGAAGGGTTACACCTTAAACAAATCTAAAATTACAAACCGAGTCTAGCATGACTCACTCGTGAGCGCGACAGGTTTCTGTTGTTAAAATATGATTCCAACATGGGAATCGTATGTGTGTAGCATGCAGTACACGCTTTCACAGCAAAGCGTCAACTATACTCTCACATGCGTTACCTGAAGGCACGTTTGGACTGGACTTTGAAACGAAAATAATAGCTTCCTCATTCCCACTATGTGCTGGAGTTTGACGAAACTTCCAATTTCTTCAGCACACCATTACATGCGACGGGACGAAAAGCAGGAGATCAGTTGACAAGCTGTTGGAGCATACAGCATTATACTACGTGGAGGGCTTAAATGCTGTTGTTTCTGGAGAGAACCTTTTGTGGCTTTACTGTAAACTGTACTAGCGCCTATGGCTGGGCCGGGATTTGGTATTGTTATCACGGGCACAGGTGGCTCAAGGGTCTACCTGCTATTAAGGGGCCATCAATACATGTTAGCCCTCCTCCAATAATGGATTATTGTACAAGGGAGCGCACCGTATGTACGCTCACACTGGCTTCACCGCAGGTTAGAAATCAGCTGGTTCATAATAATGAAAACAATGATGAGGGTACGTCAATGTGTATGCATACATTGGGGAAAGGAGCTGAGAAGGATGAGTCATACGCTGCTATAATATAAGTGATCCCAATCTTTATGGCAATCAAAGTCAACGGTCCCGGCCCACAGGTGCACCCATGTAGAGCCCGTAAAAAAGTGTAAACACAGCTCTAACAGTCCCCAAAGGCTATGGCTTTTGATCTACTGAGCACAACCTCTGTATGCATGCACTGATTTAACATTTAATAAATGTCATTACGTTTTAGTCCGCCATCCAGAGGTGGTCTGTTTTCATCCCCTGTATTTGCTTTTCCCTGTGATGACCCACATGCACTTTGCCTGCAACTTGAAATACACATTGCTCATAGCTATGGTGGCACCAGTTTGTCTGGAAGGATTTGCAAGATTAACTCAATGCATGATGTCATGCTGTATGTTTACGTGTGTGCGGAGTGTGTAATGTGTGAAGGAGTCAAGGGAAATGTGATTGAATAATCGAGTATTTAGTGGCCTGTTCGGCTCGTTTATTTACTCTATGGCGACGAGCAAATAATGTGCGGATGGGTTAGCATGTATGAGCGTTAGCGTGGAGGAGTGAGCTAGTGATTAAACTGTGAGGTTTAGCTCGGATCCATGTGAAGTCAAAGCACACATCACACCGTGTATAAACGTATACTCCAGAGTTGATCCTCCAACTTTTACTTTTTCAACTCACATCATAGTAGAGTCAAAAGTCAAATAAATAAACAAGTGCCATGAAAGCTTCTTATCTGGAGATAAGGAGTGTCGTAGAAAAATTGAGCGAGACGAGAGGATGCGGGCTAGGAGTACGAACCACTACCTCACTAACAACTATTAACATTACCACACTGCCGCGTCCCCGCATGATTGGCCTCTTGTACCTCCTGACTCCTGTTGTTTCTTACTCCTATATGCCTCTCCACTCTTCTAGTTCCTGAGTAAACCGGACTGACCAATCATTATCTGGGGAACAAATCTTTTAGCTCTTCTTTCGAAGGCCATTAAACCAGTGTAAAGAATCCCATTAACAGTGGACTGGACAATAGCTGGGGAGATTCGCAGCACGAGCTGTAATTTCCCATGCGAGAGAAGCATAAAAAATATTTAACTTGACCAGATCGCAGCCCAGTAGTAGTGTGTATACTGGCTACGCACAACAGGCACAACTCGCTACTCACTCAGCCCAGACACTTTTCAATATTCAAATGAAACCCCATAATTTAATGCGTGAGAGGAAGCTCGAGTATATATCCTTTCACCGAAAAAATTGAACACTTAAGCTATATAGCTCTGGCTTCACTCTACGCATCGAGCTGTATATTCCAGTTGGAGAGATGCAATTTTAATTTTATGCTCACAATGGTAGTCCTGGACGCAAACTGAGGAAATTATACTGTGCAGACGAAGGAGCTAATAATGCGTTACCCTCACCTGCCGGTAAAACCAGAGGTATAGGCCAAGACCAATACAGTTAGTACAGTATAATAGTGACTCGTCTGGAAGCGTGTCTTTCGTCTAGTGTAAATCTCACACCATTTAACCCGAGACGGCTTTTTAACTTGTTGCATGAGTTTGTATGCATGTGTACTTGGAATAGCAAATCAAATCAGTTGCCAAGAAGTCAGCAGGAGTGAAGGGGTGGATATGAGCCTTAATCAAGTTTTTCCAGGCGCCCACAACTCGAGCTACTGCGTTACGTTCTATAACATTATCTTATTATGATTTCACAAGACGTCCATCATTACCAATTGGAGACTGTTCATGAGGGGGAGGATAATGGCATAAAAAATACATGAAACTCTTGTCTCTGCGCTTCTGCTACCAGAACTATGCTTCCACTACTGGACATGAGCTCCTCGTTATCTCGCTGGAAAAAACACGATGCTACGGCATCCTGGCAATGATGATGATCATGGTAGCCTGCTCAGTGCAGCGTGGAGTGCAAAGCGAAGAGGCTAAATTTAAATCTGACTTTGGTTGCTTACTATGAGCCCGGCAGCTAGTTCGGATACGGTCATCTGATAATGTGTCCATTATTGTGACTCCCGCACATGACATTGTTGTACTTTTCAATGTATAATCTCATCATGACAGAGTTGATTGCCGACCACTGCGCGAGGGTCCTCACTATTATATCCCCCAGGTCCATCCTACTGCGTCTCCGCGTGCACAAAGACAAAGGGATTGACACATTGCATGATCCGGAGCTTTTTCACCTATACAATTATTATTAGCTGCCCCTTGTAACGTTACGCACTAGATGCATACACACATGAAGTTCTGCGGGACCTCAAGTGCGTAGTGAGGCTTCAGAGTAGTGCATCAGCATTCACGCACATGGCCTCACCTGCTCGGTGGATTAAACTGGATTTCATGCTTAGCCGTAATTTTTTGTCGCATTTTCGATTGACGGCCGAGTTTGAAGTAAGAGTGTGTGGCAGAAGTGGAGGGATGAGCTTCGGCTTTATCGACTGAGGATGCAATAATTATTGCTCCGGTGTGAGGAAGTACCCCTTGAGCTAACGATTATTTGAGATTTAAGCCCCGCATTGGAGGCCCTTTGTGAAGAACAATGGGTCATTCTGTCATCATCATCTGATCGGTCATCATGAATTGCCATAATAATGTTCGAGTGGCATGCTACCTCTTGCGGAGTTGTTCAGTCGCTTCTGGTAGGTGGATAGTATCTTCAGCGCCCACTTGACAAGGAATAGATATGGGAAATCGTAAGTTAAAATAATACTGTTTTTTCTCCCAAAGTATATGTGTACGTTCGGTTGCTTTTAACTGAACACACAAAGTTACGCCAACTGTCGGCAGATTTACTTAGAATTACTCGTAAAAGCACGACTTTTTACGGAGGTTGATATAAGGGCACGAGTTTGTTAACTGTGCGGGAACTGTAGTAGATAATTGTCCACGAAAGTTGAGATGTGCACTAAACCATGAAAAAAATTATGGGAATGTTAATTAAAGTGTTCCGGCCCGGTGCAGCAGCCCTGGGTGAATCCATGCTCATTCCAGTCTGCAAGTACAAAGAGAGAAGACACACGTATCATCAGAAGCTTATGATATCATACAAGACCTTTGACGTGAGAGCTCACGAACGTCATGCAGGTGTCAGTTTTAGAGCGAGGAGTCAGCCAGGTGCAGTTTGTAGCCGTAATTATGCCGGGATTTGCTGAATTTCTTCCTCGAGAGTTTTTGCACCTTTAAGCCTGTCTATCTGTTTGTTGTGAATTCCATCCAGCTTTCTCGGCGCCGACAAATGCAGTTGGAATTTTATCTCCCTTCTGAAAGTTTATCACGCATACTTTGCGAACGATGAACCTTGTGTCACAGTAGCCAAGGCTACGCTCCAATTAAGTGGTAGCCGTATAGCTAAACTTTCGCAGAGGTAAATGACTCATAGTTTCCGCCTGAAACTCCAATAATATTTTGGAACTTGAAATGTGACGAATCTCAACGGCACAAATAATGATAAGAAAGGCACATGACGGAGGTCAAGGGAACTATTTCTAACTGCGTCGCACCTATGGGAGCACATCTCTAATTAACACAACATTTGCTGATTGAATACCTGAGATGTCACCAATCCTTTGTAGTGTAGATGAGCTTGCTTTTAAATTGTAGCAATGGGCATTGGATATGGAGGAGATAGGCACTGTTAGGAAGGAGCTTCATATCGACTGTAAAACTGTAAAAGCCAGCGTTTTATTTTTGGCCCAGTTGCACAGTTGCAATGCCTACCATATCCACTTTTGTTTTGTCAAAACCTGTCATATCCACAACAAGCTCGATTCCTCCAACCCACATCAGAAAACAATTATATTGATTAAGACTTGATTTCTAAAAGTAGTTTTCGATTCAATTAACACGGTATGTTATCAAAATTGCAATTCCTAAAGCGACATGTCTCTTGTTTTCCATAGAAAAAATAGCCAATTAATGCCTTCGGTTTATACAGCCGATCGGTTCGATCCCTGTAATTTAAACGTCCTGAAATCAGGTAGAGTGAAATCATATGATTATGTCAGCAAATCGCTCGTTTCCAATCGCGTTGGGAAGGACATGGAAGTCATTGCAGTGTCCGGAAGACAAAGTGATAATGACCAAGGAGTAGGGATACGGTAGTAGTGAACGCATGCACAAAAGATAGATTAAATTATCAGGCTTTTACAACTGATTAAAACCAGGAAAATCAATTTAAATGTGTCATTCCTACTGTAAGAACTTTTAGTAAATCATTCTCTCAGGCTACTTTCAAGATATTACTAATTCCCCCACCACTTGATATTACCTTTTGCAACTTAAAATGAAAATTTCGTTGTGCTTGTGTTAAGTTGTTATCATTTAGCACATTCTTGTAACCTCGCTTTAAAGTCAGTGCAGTTTAATAGTGCTAAATAGGGGGGTAAGGTAGGTGTATAAAGTGGATCGGTTCCGGGCTTATAGGGCATACTATCCGACCCTAGCATATACTAACCCTAAAGCCTATCGCCCAAATTACGCCTTGTTTCGAAAATATTCGAATTTGAAATTTCGCCGAAATCATTTCTGGGGAATTTAACATGGGATTTCCCATGAGGATTTTAGGCGACCTAAGGGTGCCCCCATTGCTGTTTTTTGGAAACAATCCCTTTTTACAAACTTTTGAAAATTGAGTTAAATTTGACTTTTAGGATATGGGATCATCAATGGGGATGGAAATATGAAATTTGGCGCCCAATTTCGATAAAAAGTAGGGTATTGAGGAAATTATTGAGGCAGGGTCAAATGTCATGAAATTGTTTTCTGGGTAATTTAGCATGAGATTTCATGTTGAATCACAGACACATGGATTTTCATGCGCCCAATGGCCTCGCCCCCCGCATTTTTTGGATTTTCAAATGTTTGAAAACGCACTTTATGCATTTTTGAGCTTTCAAAAACGCATTTTCGGAAGCGAAAAAACGCATTTTGGTCCTCGCCTTAATTATCACTATTATTTTTGTCAACCATTCAAAACGCCCTGGACCAGATTCTACTATTTTCCCTCTGAGTCAATTTTTCGCAAAACACCAAATAGGGGACCATTAGGCGCATGAAAATCCATGTGTCTGTGATTCAACATGAAATCTCATGTTCGGGATTCCAATCAATTTTGGAATAATTGATACGAACTATTAGAAAATTTGATTTACAAATTTAATCAGTTAAATTTTTAGTTCAGCAGTTACTGGTAGGCAGAGAGCATGCGGTTCCCGCTTGCCGATCGCTGTTTAGTATTTTTCAGATATGGTAGGAGAAAGTGCATAACATCAAGATGTGCACGAACGAAAAAAGAAATTTGCATACCAAAATAGTTTGTGCATCTATCATGAGTGCATCCGACACATGTTGTAGCCTCGGTTAATTGTTACCTGTCTTCACCTACTAACTGGGGACCAGTAATTTTGCTGTATTTAAATATTAAACCAAGGTTCTCCATATTTAAAACGCTACAGGAGTTAATTTATGGCTCTTTGAAATACCAAAAACTACATTTTGTTTTTGAAAAACCGTTATAGAATCCAGAATTTCTATCTTGGGGACTAAAAAGCACCGTAATAGAAAAAACCGTTATTCATAATAACATTATAGCCCGATTTTGCCCCCATATAAATGCATGTAAAACTGCTTGGGACTCCAAATGGCAATCGTTATAGCAAAATGACGTTATAGGCAGAATCCACTGTATATTTCTTGTTCCTTTCAAGACAGGTTCTAAGGGTCTACGGTATAATTAAGAAAATCCCCAGTCGTCGCTAATTTTTATTTCTACTTCAAGTGACATAAAGATTTCTATCGCATTTTCTATTACGTCTTTCATAAGTTTTTTGGTTATTATAAATGGATTACTAAGAAAAAAATAAAAAAATCAATAAGAGAAGAGCTCGTACAAGATAATAAGAAGGTATATCGATCACCTCCGATCAACAAAGCAAATCTTAGTAAAGAACTTTGAAATGAGTTTCGTATCTATTAATTCTTCTGTTTTTCTCATATATTTCATCAAATTTACTCCATCCCTTAGCAGTACTTTTACATTTTCTAACCTTTTTGCGCATTAACGATTATTTTATTGTTTTTCTTCTTTTTAATCTGTCGAAGATGGCTAAACTTGCTATCCTATGTGTTATTGTCTTTTTTCCATAACCGATACAATATATATGTTTATATCATATAAACCACAGCGATTGGGTTCACCGATGATGGTATGCCAGTTATGAATCCAACGATTATGATGAAAAATTTAAAAGAGAAATTAATATGATTTCATCCACTTTTGTTTCTATTTCTCGATGAACTTCTTTTGATTCTGTTTTTTCTGCTTTTTTGTCTCTTTTTCCTTCAGTTACATCTTGCTCTCTAGTGGCTTCCCGGGCAAGAGTACTGGAGGTCAGATTTTTCAAAACTAGACCAAGGAAAAAAGGAGATAGGAAATAATAACTCTATAAAGCAGGGAAAAAATATAGACTGCAGTAAGCTTTGAAGTAATCGACACCGTCATAAACATTTAGATCTTCATAATGTCATCCCGGCCCATCTAGAGTTTTATTCTTTGGAGGAACTAGTTTATATTATAAAACTTGGTGCAAGAGTTCTTTGTGCTGAAATCGAAAAGGATGCTGTGCAGGTGGTTTGCCAGCAAAAGTGTTGAGATAAATTGGATCTTTGCGCATTATAATTGCAGTGATGTTAAACTCAGGAAACTGTTCAATAGCACCGTCCTTCTTGCTATTTACTTTTCTTTTATAATAACCGCTTTTACTTCTGATTCTATTTATCAGCAGATTTTTTCAGGATAAATAGAAAAATGTAAGGCATATAATTATAGAGAATTTAAAAAAATATACCTAAAAAACCTCGTTAGAAAGTATCATGCGTGGAATAAGCTCCACTTTATTCCCTCTTGATATTGCTTGCGGTCCTTCGGACATATATTTAAGACTAGTAAAAGAAAGAATAATTTTCGTAACTGGTCCTGTTGAAGACAACATGGCCAGTGTAGTAGTAGCACAGCTTTTATTTTTATAATCGAAAAACCCTGATGAAGACATTCACTGTTTCTTCTTCGATAAAAACTTTGATACAATATAAGAAAATATTAAATGATGAAGATTGTATCTTAACAAAAAAAGAATTAGGAAACGTTCAAAAAAAGAAAAAAGCTTGACAAAGAATTGGTTGCCATTAATAATTTGTTTCTAAAGGAAAAATACGTATTATATGCGTTAAAACTTCAAGCAGAGTTACTTCATACCATATAATCATATTGCAAATTATGCTTGATAGTATTGCTTTTTGAATATCGTTCATAACTTCCGGGTGCTCAAAACCTTGAGCACTTGCGTAGTAGATCACTTGATATGGTGAGAAAAAATCCATAGCATTAAAAATGATTTTTATTAACCGCTCAGATGGTATTAGTTCTATGCGTCATCATGAAATTAGGGAAAGAGTTCATAAAAGAAAAAAGAGGCACAATAAAATATCCTGAAGGTACTAGAACAACTACAAACCAAAATACAGCTCTTCTCAAAATAGTCAGAATAAAAAATTAGAATCAACAGCTTTACGGAAAGACTTAAAAATGGGGATATTATTTCTAGCTCTGTTCTTTATAGCAAACCACTGATGATCAATTTCGTTTAAGTCTATGCAAACAAATATTTTCCAAATATTTTTTACAAAGGCTCTGTTCTTCAGGTTCATACTTATAGCTATAATCTGTTAGACTAACTATAGAATTATCAAGTAACAATGAGTCTTTACTCCATGTTTTTATTGTTTCTAATATTCGCCTCAATTTGTATGGTAAAAGCTTTACCGAAAGATGGTCATATGTATACAACAGAAAATATTACTGAGAATGGAAAATTTACTGTAAGTTTATTGATTGATGTAACTTAGCATTCGTATTACTATATTGATTATTTAGTTGTGATGTAATAATGATTGGTAATTGTTGCTTCAATTAATTCTATACCGTTTCGCAGTGGGTATTCACGAATATAGATGAATTGATTCCAGATATTCAAATGTTACCTACAGAAAATGTTGAACTAAAGCAAAATTGCAATTTAAAATATGAAAGAATTGTCAGATATAGTTGTTATGCAGTATACTCCACCAATAAAAAGCAGCAGTAAAGCAACAGTGATACCCACTTTTTACAAACATAGTCTGCTTTTTGGTTAGAAATTTTACGCATGCCAAACAATTTTAGTTACAAATTTGAATTAAGAACTGGAATATCCGATATGGCGTCATAGTTCTGTCCTTTTTTATTGAGACTTTTTTAGCCAATAGTGGTTCCATTTTATTGAGTAATCGGCAGATGTACATTCTGATTGCTGTTTTTACTGGAGAGCACTGTTTATTATAAAAATTCTATATATTCAAATATTGCGGATTTAGCTTGTTGTGTACCAGATGTTATGCCAATAGCATCGCTCGGTAGCTATGTATAGATGGCATAATTGCTGAAAGCATATAAGCAAGTAATCCTCTTCAAAATAATTCAATAATTTCCCAATTAAGGGCAGTATGTTTTTAACTTCAGAGAGACTTTCTTTAGCATTTTTAACCATTGTCAAAGCACCGCCTTGATAATTTATTTCTGCCGTTATATGAATTGCGTGTGTCAAACCATGTGTATCAACTGCAATACGACGCTTTGTTACTGAAATTTTATTGCCAGTGCAACAAAAGCCGAAAAGATTGCCCTTAATCCAGAGAAAATAATCATGAGAGATGAGACTTGAACTCACGACCTCATGGCTGACAGACATACGCTCTAACCAACTGAGCTATAAAAACTAGCACTCCAGGAATGTTTTAAATTTTATTTAATTCTTTAATTACCTCTCCTTTTCGATAATCACCAATAATCAAGTCATTGCCGTTGTCAATGAGGCACATGTGTTTGTTAACCGTTAACTTGATACGTGTCTATTCGGGTCTAGGAGAGTCGGCTAGAGCACACCGTAGAGAGTAGGTGCGCAGATGGTAGAGAGAATTGTTGGGTAGAGGACCAGAGTTAAGTTGATTGGGTTTAATAAAATAACTAGTTGAGTTGATTCCTCGTCCTTACAGCATTCGCTTATTGCACTGCCTTCTCCCCACATTTTCGGATAGAACCAGAGACGGGTAGTTTTTGGATTTCATCCACAGCCGTGATTCCAGCCAAGTCTTAGCAAGTAACTGCATAATAGTCTGTTCAATAGAAAATATTGATCCAATGGGAGTGCACACCTGAGATAGTATCACGGTTGCTCCTGCTTTGACTATGAGTGACGTAGAATAACAACCAGACGAGAGTGGTATATACTTTACTGAGCGCACTTCGTTTTTACAAGATGCAGAAAAAACGGGTATGGATGCTGGATTAGAGTTAAAGCCAAAATTTTTATAAGCTTACCTAAAGTACGATTACCAAATCCAGCTATCAAAGGCACTACTCCTCTTTTTTTATTTGAGGCTCTTCAACATCACTATCAGCAGCAAAAGACATTTCAAGGTCTAGCTGATAAAACTCCCCATCAGAACAGTCAGCCCTAGCGTCCTCATCACGCAAACAAGGTGCAATTTAAAAATATTTATCAAAACCCGAAACCATAAGCAACTGCTTAAAAATCTGCGGAGTTGTCATATTTAAAGCAAGAAGACTCTGAATTAATACAAGGATTTTATCCTCGAACAAGTATGGAAAGCATACACAAAAACTTATCTAACAAATAATACAGAATTAAACATCCCTCTCATATCCTCTGCAATGACTCAACGGTGGGAGAAATTTCAGGGCCTAGGGGAAATACAATAGGAATTAGCAAAATAACTGGGAATAACAGAAAAAATTATCTGGTTATTTTAAATATTCTGGGTCAATTAAAAGGGTGATCTACACACTCTAAATACAGTTCCATTCATTACATCTTGTGACAATGTAAAACTAAAAGATGGAGATTATCTGATATTGTTCCTACTATTTTACATTGGTTGGACGTGTTTGTTGAAACAGGCTCTAACTTGAAAGGAATATTAATGTTTCCTGTAAAACTAGTCAGTATTGCAAAAAGATTCTACACAAAGATCCTCGTAACTACGCAAATTTTCTATACAGAATAGCAGTATACACTAGTTCCTTAAGTTCTTTTGTTTCTATAATCCTTGCAAATTGAGCTCCTCATTTCTTTCTTTGTATCCATAGGTCTTTTTTTTCTTGCGAGTCCTATGTTTTAAGTGCCAAGTTTAGCCATCTCTGACTGAGTTTTGCCACCATGGTTTTGTGCATGCTGTGTTCCAATCCGTTTACTTTGTGTAAATCTTGTGATTGTTTTTTATTGGTTACATTATCACAATAGACAAATATGCCAGGTATAGTCATTAGCTCATTGTGACAACGAAAAGTTTGATTTAAATAAAGAGTTGTAAATAATTTTCATACAATTTGATATTTTATATATATTTTTTATATGTAATAGTTGTATTTTATAAACTATAGCAGAAGGTATTAACTATTGACCTTAAGTGTTTCTTCCATCTTCAACAAAATATAAATTTTCAGGATTCAGTAAAGAAATTTAATAATTTTGTAAAAGATCCTTATTTTATTGCTGCAAAAGATTTGGATATGTTGTGGTTAAAAAAACATCCTTACTGTAAAAAAAATTCAACTAAAAATGGAATGGTAGTGAAGCTCGTCGTAGGTAAACATACAAAAACTGATAAGACTAGCTAGGTGATAGATAACCTATTGAAATCATAGGGAATGCAAGGTGATCATGTGGACGAACGGTAGCAGTGATGAGCCGAGATATATAGCTACTGTGAGGGTGGTGGTGATGATGAGTTGGAGATGAAACCCAATTGACTTGACCTACTTTTCCTCGATCTCCTTCTGTATTAGAAGAAGGAACAAGTCGAGGAGCATACACAACTCCAAAAAGTTGGAAGCAACTCCGAGCCCATTTGCGTCCTCGTCGTCGTCATCGTGCTCCCTGTTTTTTAGGGGTAAAAGGAGCCATTGAGTGCGTAGAAGCGCGACCAGAGAGGATCAAGTCCTCACCCTTCAACATATGCATATGGGTATTAAGTATCTAGGGTAGAGAACCATGTTGTAGCAACTTTGTGCATACGAAAACCACAACAACACTACATCACTATCACCGCACGCAGGGGCTACATACTTACATACTGACTCAAGGGATCACGTCAAGGAAAACTAAAAACACATCATTTTAGACAAGGGGTGCAAATAACTGCACCTGCAAGTCAAACGCGATGTACGTATAGGAAGTGCATTCACACACACATATGCTAAAATCTCACAGTCATACGGCATGATATAATGTAGTAAACTACATTATAGGCGAAGCCGTCTCCTTTTCAAACATGCATAGCTTCCTCTATGCATATCAGCTCTGAACGGATTAAATATTTTCAGTATACGAACTATATCTATATGGCTTAATGGATTTGATAACAATATCGTCTCAAATGTATTCAGCCTACAACAGCAACATGTATGTGCTACTCAAAGCAAAACACAGAGCTCGACGTATCTAAATATAAAGGTTTGACATGCCTCAATCTATATAAGTTTTGGCTTTGCAGAATATGAGGTTGGGTATATCCAAATATATACCTCTCGGCACGGCCATCAGGCGGGCTCGACGGTGAAAGACAAAGACAGTCTCCACGTTTATTTCCCTCTATGTCTAGTGATGCCCGCTAGTTAATTTAGCTAAGTCGTCATGAACGAGGATGAGAACAAGCCAATAAAATTGTCAACTTAACAGTGGCCTGAGAATCACGAGTTGACGAGTAGGAAAATCCCGTCTCAAAACATTAAATCATTTCCCGTTCCTACAGTATGATGTATTTCCAACGTTTTGGCTTCGAAGCTCACGCTCTCAACGCATCCATCATACAAGACTGTGTTCCAATCCAATGGAGGAGTAGTCTGTTCACATAAGTCTGGAAGTACAGTAATATATTTATTTCCGCTCTAAATACCCGCGTGTTTGTGAAAAATAAAAGAGCTAATATCACTTGATTTGGACCAATTCATGGGCTGTTGCAATTGTGAGAATACGAATGTGGCATTATGTTGGCAAATTGTGATCATATGACGTGTACCTCAGCCCTCTCACAGCAGAGTTCCACCGAGCCCAAACATGATGGGCACACAGTATCCCTTGTAAGACAGTCGGAGCCCAATGCAAAAGTTACCGCGTTAGTTCCAGTTGGATATATGAACAACCACAAGAGTTGGCTGCGGAGGCACGTAAGCTAGGAAGTACACAGGAAAGGAAAAGCAGGGACCCGAAAAGCCACCGCACAGCTACTACCGTCATCTACTGTCGTAAGTTGCCCTCCGAGCCTTTGACACTGATGAAACTGTAGAACCCTAGTACGTATTCAGTCAGTAGGAGCATAAGGCTGAAGCCGGGATAAAAAGCTAACAAGTTTTACAGTCCGACGTGGTGGTTACGTTGTTGCAGTACAGGAGACAGGCACACAGTGAGAGAGAGGTTCGTACAAGGGAGTTTCGACCGACTACTCAACTTTTGGAACCTTTACGGGCAAGGGAGAGAGAAAAAGAGAGACAGGCAGAGCTTGTGTTCTTGTGTATGCGCGTGTATGTAAACTGTATGTGTGCATGTGAGTGTGTTATATTCTCTGCCGCTGGAGTTCCCCCTTCCCGACCCATTATATCACATTATAGTGCATACATTGAGATTAGGTTGAACAGATACTCGAATAGTGTAATAGGACGATGACTACTACGACTACCCCTTGGAGTGTAGGACTTCCGTATATAATATCGGGTTAGTTCGTCGGCTGTTCCCCCACAAAACTCTGAGCCGTACACGCACATATACACGTACACACGCTACGGCATAAACACACTGGATACACCAACTCCATCAACTTATCTGTCTCTCTTTCCTCCTCTTCTCCGATGCACTAAAATGCATGGGAGTGACATATAAGTAGGTTCGGCTGGCCCGCTTGATGGAGGGGAACGTGGATGGAGTGAGTGGTGGGACCGAGTATCATGCCGTGTAAAACCGGCTGAATCCTCGCAGACCTCATCACTTATCTCCGAGCTCTCGTCAAGTGAACAAATCTCTCTCCTGCTCCTTCCCTAAATCCGAAGAGGACCATGTTCTGAAAGGACTAAAAGGAAAGGAAGGACCAAAGTTTCAGAGTTTAGTAGTCTGAGCCGACTGAAGGCGACAAGTGGTTAATATTTTCTCTCTCCACGACACTGTCACTTTCTGTGGTCAAGCAACAACGTTGACTCCACAGTTAGCCTTACACAATCGACACCCTCGATTGACGCACACAGAGACCTAATAAAGACTGTGTATTTTTGTGAGATAGATACAAACTGGAGTGAAATTTTTTGATAATTTTATAAAGTGAGCAGTGTGGTCAAAACTTTATGGATATCTGCATCAGTGTTCGATCAATGGACAAGTGTATCTCAATTATGGCAATACCTTTTCATGTGCCTGAAGGAGTTGGTCCAATAATTGACGCCAATAATAATACCCAAAGCAACAATACTCCAGCCAATCAGACCCGACCGGCCTACACACGATACCCGCAACAGGGTCGACGTGAGAATCGTACCGGCAGAGTGACTAACGTGCCAGCAAACAGTGAGTCTCCTGCGGCCACAGGAATACATCAGGTGGAGTTGAGAGACTCAACCCGCATTAATCTCCAATCATTCCCCCGACAATTGATAACTGAATTGTACACTCTGTACCAGTCAATTTGCGTCGTTCCACCCCAGCCCAGCACAACTCCAATCACCCCTTTTGACAGCATGGCTTCGATTCGCAATCGAGGTAAGTTTGAATATTTAATCTTTTCACATATTAAATCTTAGTTGCGTTAATGCCGACTAGACGAACGGCAGAGCACATGTTTCAACGTTTATGGGATGAGTCAGGTGCTACTGACCGTTGGAGGAGGTTAGGAGATGTAGGTAGAAACAGCCGCAAGGTTTTTGTCTCACCATGATGAGTTCATATTCTCTTAATTTATTCATAGTCTTGAGGGTTGGGTTCAGGGTAAACACGTAGAGGAATGACTGACTCTGTGAGCTGAGAGAGTGAGTGGCCTCCAATGTTTACATTTACCTTTCTCAGCTGTGCAGTAGTGGTGGGTTTCTTCCTTGCGAAGCGTATGCTTTCCAAGAAACATTTACGTGACGAGCATCATGGATTACCATCATTCCCCATTGACGGCGAGGCTCTGTTCAAAGTTGAGCAGTAGCACGCCATGCGTGGGTGATAATGAACTTGCATTTTCAGTGGGTAGGAAGTCAACATAACCGCGCGCCACAACTGTCCCATAACGATTATTATTTTAAGAACCGCTGCAACAACCACGCGTAACCTTGACATAAACAAATAGATATCAGCTTCAATTTTAGTACGACCGACTTATGCGCTTCAGTATACCGTAGGAACTTGAGAATATTTTGGGTTATGAGAAAACGAGGGTATTTCGAGAGGGAAGGTGAGTCAAAGCCTTCGCAGGTTTTGCTACTTACATGACGTAGGAATGACTAAACATGTAAATCAGAGTCGGCAGAACTAATATCTCAGCAATTTTTACTTTGCGACACCTTTAATCAATTTCCGTCATATTTGGGGGAAATACTTTGATCCAAGGTAAAGTTCAATGATTCAGTAAATGAACAGGCAGATAAAAGATGACTTTGAGTACACTTCATTACTTGCAGCCAAGGTCGCTGTGTTTCAATGAAATGGAAAAAATATTTTGCACCAAATATCACGGATGTAAATATGAGAGGCATAGTATTCACTAATGATGGAGGCTAGCTGATTACAGCAAGAATGAGTGCACTTACTCGTATTATCAAGTTCACGTAAAATGACGCTTGTTCTCTGCCGTAGTGCTGAATCAGTGTCGTCTCAAACCTCTTCTTTGCGTGAGTGGCGTGATGAGAATTGTCAACGTTTTTAGCGAATATATTTGCATTAGATTTTTTACTTGACCCAATTACTGACTCTCAATATTGTACGTAAACTAATGCTTTGATGAGTTTTTCACGAGGGGGCATAACTAAAAGTTAAACAGTCGCATGAGATATGCCATCGTCTTCCCTACCAGCTCGCCTCAGACAGTGATAGTGATAGTGGAATGACGTCATTATGTAAGATATAGTGCAGTGCAGTAATGGAACGTGACAAAAAGAAGTTGGCGGCCAGTTCCTCCTGCAGTTTTGGGCTTGTTTGTATAGCGTTAGTAGTATGGAGATGAGGAGGGGAGCTTTAGCTGTGTGTATTTGTTGAGTATCCCCGTTATGGAAACAGGTCAAATAGTGATTCATGAAAATTAAAATAGTTTACCTTCATGAGTTTAGCATAACTGAGTAGAGTATTGCCTCCACACGACACGTGGTTTCAGTTAATAAGTGGTGTGAAGTCATTTTGAGAGTCTGTGTGTACGTGGAATCAATCAGGAGGTACTATGTTTAACTTTCAACTTTGAATGTCAGTGGCTTTGGGAAAGGGGGATTTAGGATGGTAAATAAGGATTGCGTTGCCGCAGAGTCGTGTGTATTTGAGCCGTACAGTTGTGCCTTCAGCTTCCCGATGAGCTTTAGCCGGCGACCCACAGAGCTAAATTCTCAGGTCGTTGACTCTGCTTACATGGCAGGTTATGGTCGTTCCACGATCCCTCAACGTTTCTTACCTGCTCGTGCTAACAGTCTGGATAATTTTTTTAGCCCTTGTTTGGGTAGGAGCAAGTCGGCACGCATGACTGGCACGGCACGAGTTTCCTTACCTATAGCTGCATACTCATCTAGAATAGGAAGTTGCGACGGCAGTTCTTGCGACGATGAAAGAGGTGGTCAGAATTGTTTTCCTGCGTGCGCTCGTCAGGATTAGAACGGTGAAGCGGGTAGTTCGTTGGGTCATAAAGTTGGAATGCTGAAGATGAGCCTGGCTTTGTAATTGAATCCAATCAAGACTAAGCAGTTTTATCTTTATTTGATCCGGCAGATAATCAAGGGAGCTCCACGGGATCGAGGCGGGCTGCTGATCAAGTCGTAACCGGGCCACAACTTCCTCTCCCAGACATCATCCAATGTCACGCGGGTCTAGGAGTGGATCTCACGTACCGTGGCTGCCGCGTGAGCCGAACTGGTGGAAACAGCTATCCACGGCGGTTGAGGAGTGGCCGTCGCGTCTTTAATCCTCGTCGGAGTAGCAATAACATTGAACACCCGGATCAAGTGGAAGATGTTCAGCACCACGAGGGCCGTGGCGATGGCGACGATGATGATGATGACGACGACGACGAGGAAGAGTTGAACAGTGACTGGACACTAGAGCTCAAACTATTGGTTGGTCCTTGGCGACAAGCTGGGATTGAACTCCGAGCTATTGCAGACCAGTACCAATTAGAGGTGCGTAAATTCTCCTTGTCTCATAAATTTTCACCGAGTTTGCTACCACCTCGTTGACACTTTAATAACATGCCTCATTGCCTCGCAGATGTAATTTAGTTCTCTTGTAAAGGAGCAGACTCTTCTCTTCATTCTGAGGAGTTGGCTATAGATGGGAAAAAAGCGGGGGAAAGCCTATAAGCACAAAAGTTTATTTTCCAGACTTTCTCTCTTTTCCCCGTTTTTACGCGTCGCGGAATCCACGACGTGATAGCACAGTGTGCAAGTATCCCCCACATATCCAGTCGAGGAAAATTGAACAAGTATAAAAAAATAGTATGAGGCTAATTTTTTTTCAGCCGCACTGATAAAAATAATAAAGTTGTTATCACAATATAGGACGCGGAGGACAATATTTTTGTGGTGATGTGCGAACCCCTTTTGTCTTCTTGACGCCCATTGAATTTTACGAGGAGGATTTGAGGGAAAGTTATAAAGGATACGAGGTGGTGGGCTTCTCTAATTAAAGTTTTTTCCTCATTTCGCGCACTCTGTGTTGTTGTTATCTCCGCACTGTTGCAGTAGTTTTTCACGAGGTACACATCTGAGCAGTATAGTTATCCTTCAAATAGCTTATTTCACGATACATATAAAAATATGGGAAGTCCTAAATTGGGAGCCGGGGCTTATCAATGTATTCTCATCAAGGCATTAGATGGGGGAAATTAGCACAGTTTATGAGACTCATTCGAGAAAAAAATGATCAAATTTTTATGTTGTGCGCCCGGACTTTGGAGAATATTCTCATCTCTCCAGGGCACTACACATTGACGTGAAACATAAAGCTCGTATCATTCACGCGGGGACTTCAGAGTAGAAAGAATCCCCTTTTTATGCTTCTTTTGGGATCATGATCATTCTTTCCCTTTTATGAGGCAGGCAGATCTCGTCGGGTGAAAACCAAAGAAGTGTCCGGGACTGTGATAAGAATTTTTTTCCTATTTAGCGCCCTCAGATCCCCTATCACAGTTATACTTTTAATGGGGCCGAGAAACATTCGATTTTCAAATGTAAAGTTGACTTTATTGCAACAATAAAAATGCGGAGTTACCTATACGCACCCCTGCCCATCTCCTCCCTGCGGAGTGCTTATCTTGAGCATAAAATTCATAATTTAGAAATGAGATGCAAGTTTGAAGTCATCAAGCCTTACTAAATTGGCTCATTTTTTATTTCGTTACAGAACTCAAGACGGCGACGTAGGAGCCCGGAAAGACGGCAATACCAGTTCCGCCTCCTCCTCAATGTGGCTGTCCCAGCTGCGGCTGCTTTAGCATGGGGCATCAGCTGGCTCCGTCGTCACTGACCTGAAAGTCGACTCAAGTAAAAGGAGGCTCCCTCACAGTATGTACAACCAGGTTACCAAGGGACCAACTTGTGCCGACCGGAGAAGAGCGGAAGAACTTAATATGTAGGTGTAACCTTACCACTGCCGTTTGAAGAACTTTGGCCGACATCGTGTTTAACACCTCGTGAACACTGGTTTTTAGTCTATTGATGTAGTGATCTCCCCCCGAACTTATGTGTGTTTCCATGTACTTGAACTTAATTTTTAGTTTTTTTAGTCGTAGTGAAACTATAAAGGAGTCGTAGGACTCGCGCCACTTTAGTTAGTTTTAGAAGCTTATCCATAGTTAACTATTCCAGGGCGGGTTATTATTTGGGGAAGAGACGGGATTTATTTACAGTGATGGGAATCATTGTTATGGGGGTAATTTGGATGGATTTATAATGCTTGCAAATAATGTTGTTCATTTAGAATTTAATTTATATTACTGGTTAGTGCCAAATTTCCTAATTTTTAATTAAAAGAATATAAATAGAGTCTACTTTTGGTATACGCCGCGCTTCATATGCCACTTCGGTGTGCTCCAAATTCTTACGTACGCACCTGAATACGTATGGTAAGCTATTGGCCGCAAAGCTTGGAATATTACATATTCTTGGACATTTGAGGATTCGGGTGAGAATCGGTATTTTTAGCAGGTTACAACAGCTGGTATTCAGATGGATGATAGAGTATAGTTGTAAATGCAGAGCGAATGTGTGTGAGACGTTGCCATGATTTCTATATTGGGAAACAAGTAAGGCGCTCATCAAAGCTGCACGTGTGATTAATTGCCATCGAATGATCTCTTAAGTTTAAATTGCAAGACGTGATGGAGACTCCCTAGTCAGCCCAACAATGCAAGCGCCGTTCCTAGGGTTGCCCATTATGTGTTCTAATTATCTACCACCATCGTCAACATTGAATTCCTATGACGAATACTACAGCATCATTTCAATAACTTTTTCCGAATTATTTGCTCAAAAATAGCATCGGTGTCAGTGAAACTAGATAGGGAAATTTGTATCAAGTTTCTTCTCGTCAGCCTGCCTTCAGCTGTCTCAAATTCTAATTTATAGTTACTGAACGCCATATCCTTTCTTATTTGGACTGTCGACGTTAGTGTGTGTGTGGTTCACAACACTGTTAGCTGGATGTGTTGCTAGATCTCTCTTCTTCTTCCTGTAACACTCAATCACGGGGTCGCTTGTTTGGTTTCTGCCTTCGGGGATACAAAATGTGACGAGATACATTGGGAAAATCTTTGGAATGATTTTGGATGGCTGGTCAATAAATGTCAGTGTGGATTTCAGTCTGTCATAATTTACATAGTTTTTTTCTGGGTCATTTTCACCAGGATTCATGGATTTCGATAGTGGTTTCTAATGCTAATATTCGCAAGACTTAGCGGTATTCTTAATCTTAGGCATAGCAATATTAGTATGTGGAGGGACTAGGCTGCTCATTCTGCTGTAGTTGTAATGTATGGGGGGAAGTGAGAAATCATCCGAGCGTAGTCCTCCACTTTGTAAAGCATTATAAGAGCAAGTACCGGGTGTCTTTCATGATAAAAGCCTAAACCGTGGATAAAGCTAGAGAGATAAAGCATCTGCAGGAACAGCGCGTATTAAGTATAATTGTGTCTTACACCAACTGATGCTGAGGGGTGAAGTGAGATAAGCTTGGTGTGAAACTTTGGATTAACCGTAAGTTATGCTTAATGACAGTATGTACCCTGCTACAGATCGGTTTGTGATTTGTAATCTAAACTTGAATGAATGGACCTTAAAAGAAAAAAATAGAAAGAGATTTTGAAAATCAACATGAGTTCATGTGGGTGAAACGAATAGTGGCAAGAACCTTCGGAAGATTTTCCCGGGAAATCCCTATTCGTGTACTCTCAGCAATAAGCCCTATTCTGAGCATTCTGAGAGCGGACACACTACCCGAGGTGACAGAAAGACGACGACTTTTTGTACACAAATGTAAACATTTGTAATATTTTTCGTGCTGGATATGTATTATTTCAAGCCTTGTCTACCAGTTTATTATACATAGCTATGAAAATTTACTATTAGATTTAGCAATAATAAAGTATCACTATTATTATTAATCATATTGAAATGGAGTATTTTTTAAATGCCCATCCGATCGCCCGATGGTCTTTCAACTATATGTTTATAGATTTTCCATACGTTTATATGGAATAAAAGACAAAACACCTAAACTGCCTGTGCTATCCGTTTTTATTTTTTGCATTCCTGGAAGCTTATCATCCTAAACCACCATTATCTTACCACTACGGTCATGTGACCCTGGACAGCAGAATTACGCCATTAACTTGCACCCGTCATCACATGAGTCATTTACGGAGGCCGTAATGTGAAAATCTACTGGACCGTAGGAATAGATACATTGACCCGTACAGAGGGTTCTCAAATCATACCTATACTCGCAACAACTATCTATGAGTCTTCCGCGTAACACAGGACACCATAGGTGAGAAAATAAAGCTGAATGAATCGATCGAATTGTGACTCGTTTTTCGCACTCCCAAATGACGGCACTTCATCCAAGGCATCTCTGTGCCACCTTAATGTATATACCGGTATTTGCCATGAAGTAGCGGCGGCGGGCGATCTTCACGGGCGAATTCAGTGAGCAGAAAACATGCATACATTTTGGTGGCGTACTGAACGCATGGGAGCCGGTGGAGGAAAGGATCCTGTCCTGAACCCCGGATAGGATCGTGAATGAGATATGCGTACCGTTCTCTGAAAAGTGCGGGCGTTGCTCCCTCTATCGTTTTCACGTGAAAACAGGCATTCCTTAAGGGCTAAGTCCCCAGGTTCGTACCATTTCTAGCTTCCTTGCCACCGTGTGTTGCAGCAAGGGTTCCACTAGCGATTAACTTTTGTTGCATTTGAAATGTGTATAGCTATGCAACACAATCGATAGTAGCCTTGATCGTCAGCGATAAAGAATTGGAAAAACACTGGCAGTAGAATCTTCTGAGCCTGATCATTTGTGCTGGGAAGTGATCCTTAATATTAAATTTAAATGATAATTGTTGAATTCTGCAAACTACTTTTCTTCGGACGCGACTATTGAGCAATATTTTGCACTTAAATTTTGAACAATAACGAACAAATAAAAGTGTAATGTTTCTAGTGGGCTCAAGTCACTGGTTGAGGATCATTTTTGTTTACCTTTTTGTAGTGATATTATCCTGGCAGTAATAACCCCTCCATGAAAAGTCATGAGCTATTCGATAGCAGTCATTAATCAGCAAAACTGATACTATCACTGAACGTTCGTCATAGACTGCATGTCGCCAGTTTGTTCCATGGCAATGCCTTCTGTAAGGACTGCTGAATACGATGTGGAGAGCACGCTCAATACTGCATTAAGGTTGTGCTCGGCGCAGTCATAGCATATGAATCTGGCACTAATAATAAACAGTGTGAATCATGCACGAAGCCTTTGACTATTATCTTTTAATTGCATGTAAAGTTCTTGCCACCACGACAATCATGGTAGCTCCGACGTTAGAACGGATATGGAGTAGCGTTTATAGCGACAAAGACGGAATTAGGTTTCATGTGGTTGCATTGCAATATACCTCAGAGGGTTGCGGCTGGTCGCGGTGGCCCATGGTTTTAATATATTGAAGTGATTAGCAAAAGTGAAAAAGCAAATCGTACATGAGGACTTTCAAATAGTTCACTTCTACAACCACGTGGTTCGGAGGAAGACCATAAGTGTGAATTACCACAAGAAACAAAACGTTTTCTACTGCGTCGCGAATTAAAATCTTGTCGTGCAAAAGTAAAAATTAGTAAGAATAGCTGTCGGCATTGGTCGCTGTGAGGGCAACAACCAGGATGGGCTTGTCTATCCTGAGACATGCATGAGTCCTACATGCATGAAGGAGGGAGAATTATAAAATTATAAATGCGATTGGCTAAATATAAACTATACACCACAATAAACGCAAAAGATGCCATTATTGCTTGCTATGCATAAACATAACTTACCTCTCCAGCATCAAGAAAGATACTTGATTCTGTTATGCTTTATTGGTATTCTTTTATTACTTGTAATTCTTCTTAAATCACTTACAAGAACTCAACATTTGTTTGAGTGAGTTGCTGTTGGCAAATTTTTACCAACTACAATCAATCTGCTCTCTGGAATTTTAACCATAATATTGTTACAACGAGTTGTATTAGCCCTTTGGTGGTGACGTGGTGACAAAGCAAGTCGAATACATCGTTTACTATCCATCCAAGGTCAATAATATCATATGACTAAATTATCTCAAGCCTGAAGTTAGCGTTAAAAGGCAAACAGAAATTCAGTTATTCAATGCACAATCACTGCACTATCCTGTCAACGACTGTCATTGGGAAAACGGGCCCGCATATCACTGATTAATTTGCTATAACAAAACAAAGTGACAACCGTTATGCAAATTCAGAAGCAGGCAATTATTCGTCTCAAAGTCTTAAGCTGCTCTTGCCTGGCCTTGAATACGACCTTTGTTCCAGGAACAGGGAAAGTTCCTCGTGGACATAGCCACATAGTCCGACGCGCAAAAACAACGTCCTTCGGATAGTTAAGTAACAAACTTCAACGTTATAAAACTATTCCTAGCTAAACCGAAAAGCATAAACCACAATTTTATCAAAGCCTCAGTTTGCACCGCATAGATCGAATCGAGGCGTACTTCAGAACCGGGCAAAACTTACCTGTAATTACTGCTCAATTTAGTGTAATGTTCTATGTAATGACACTTTATCACAATTATCCGCAAGTTCAGGAAAACTATTTTTCACTCATTAATTCTGGGTCTGTTGAAAATTACAAGACTATCAGTTGATCGGCATTTCTTGAGAAAGTACAATGCTAATACAGAGCACCTCATGATTGACCTATAACATTATATCAGCACCTGAGCAGCCTTTTTGCCACTTTAGCACACTACAACGTATAGAAATACAGTACTGAAATCTACACATTAATGTAGACATCAGACACACATACTCTTGCTGCTGCTTGTAGATCAGACAATTCTTTGAAGTGGAGTTGAATTTAAACAAAAAGAAAACGATGCGGGTAGCGCAAGCACTCGTTCAAAGGTTAGGCGCGTGGAGAATGCCTACACGATCCCCGCCAGGCATGTTACTCGTATACAATTTACGCACTTAAAGATTAATTCCAGGGGGTGCATTATGAGGAACATTGAATCATCCTTTTCAGCTGTGATCTCACTTTCAAGCTCATAATCAAATTGATGAAAAATCCAGTAGGACCTCTTTAGAGCAAGACCTCTCATAAAAACTCTAATGGAGAGAAGCTCACTGGAGATTGAGCATGAAACTCATTAAGAAAACAGACAACTGACTGAACAGAAGCACCCACCCTGATGAGGGTCGTAAAACTCCTGACATTTTCAAGATATTTTATGATTCATCTTCCTCCATGTGTGCACCGATAATAAAAAGTGAAAAAATTAAAATCTCACACACAGGCAGTGACGGGAAGATGGTTATGTATGGACACGAGGAAGGGTATCTATCCAGCGTCCCACATACGCTCCATCAGGAAAGGGGAAGTTCAAAATTGAACTTTCACACGGAAATTCGGGGATAGTCAATTAAAATAGCCGACAATTTTTAGTGCTAAGTTCGCTACTGCCACAATGGCTCCTTGTTGTGCATATGACACTACTCTAAAAGCGGAAAATAATCAAAGGTATACTGTCCGCCCCCTGCGCCTTGTATCAGCGGAGCACAGATCCTCCGGATCATAAAATGTACTGCGAACGGCTTGAGGAAGCCATCTCTCCTTCGTGTGTGATACAAGGGCTTCCAATTTTAACAAACGGATGGACCCTGTAAAACCGGGGTGCTGTGGAGAGGAGCAGCAGAGGGATTTTGGGTATTTTTACGACTTGGTCATCAATCGAAGCCTAGTGATGTGATGCATTATTCGTGGAAGACGATATAAAATGTGGAATAATGTAATAGACTCCCCATTCCTCTGCCCACTAAAACTCTTTGTCATAATCATAATATTGACTAGGAAAAGGTTTTTTACGGCATTTTTTATGAGGCATTGTAAAAATGTGTTTCAGTATCATCTTCAACCTCGGTGGCTCACCACGACCACGACCATGCTTCCATTTCCATGGCATATATCCACATATCTCTCCAAAGTCCTCATCCCGGAACACTTACGTGCTCGCAAAAGTTTACTGCGTTTATTCATGATTTCATGTTGTGTGTGTGTTTGTGAATTTAACCCAAACGCTGCTGGAGTTAATAAAGAGTATGTGCATCAAATGGAAATGTGAGAGATAAGGAGAACCACACTGCACACTGAGGGGCAAGATGGGAAGCGATCAAGTCAGCACTGAAGCTAGAAAGTGCAGGAGAGAACGTCCATGCATTTTAATTTTGTTATTTTCTCACTTTGAGTAAGGCCTCACATCATTTGTTTGGGTAACCGTGCACCAGCAAAACTGGGGGCGCACCTGCTTTTTTTGGCTCTTGTTGAAGCAGGAATTCATACATTCAGGCAGGCCAATGAAAAATTTGACCGTCTTGGAATTCAAATGTGAGGAAAGGGGGGACCAAAGGGAAAAAATACGACAGTTAACACATGTACACCTACGGCCTAAAAGGTGGGCCTACCAAGACAGTGCTAGCCACAGCCGTGGTGACATGCAAAGCGAATTTGCTCCGGTTTGTATTAATGATCTGTTTGGAAGTAATTTACGAGTCCCCGTTGTCCCATTTACCAGACGTGGTACGAATGAGTGTTAGTTTCAAACAAACTCAAGTCACAACAATGACTCCGGCATGTCTCACAAGCATTAGTCGTCCTGCCTGCACATCCCTCATGTGCTTAACATCCATCCTCCTGTCCTGACACGCAGTTTTTCTTATTTAGTCTTTGTTAAACACGCTGGCTAACTTTTGTTGTCACCCTTTTACGTGCACAATAATCTACGGCACCCACACACACACACTCCTCATGTCAAGTACTTTCCCTTCCTTCTCCACTTCCCCGTATCTTCTGTTTCCTCCTTTCCGGTTAAGTACAAGTAGCTACTGGTAAAGACATACCGCTCGCCACACAAGAAAAATGTGAATCAGATTTTCTAGCGAAAGAAGAGGGGTTTATCTAAGCATATATTCATCTACTAGTCAAATCATGCGTATAGCTAGTGGAGGAATTGCAGATGGAAGTGCAGACTGCACTTCTTATTCAATTTACTTAAATTTACTCACTGGCACTGGGGTCGGCCAGCTAACTCCATATGGATTCGGAGAAAATTTAGGAGGGAAAAAAAGATGGATGAAAGAAGGATTCGACGAAGTTGATTTACACGCCAGTTCAATTTCATGCATGTTTCCCCCATATTTTTACTCTTGCTCTCCACGGCTTTCCCACTCGGCATTGAATGTGACACAAGTCCTGGCCATAAATTTCCCCCTTTTGCATCTCACCAATGCTTGGCTCTTGACGGGGTGGAATTCACCAAAAGACGATAAAGATGTTCATTCCACCGTATTTCTTCCTCCTTTTTCACTTCTTATCCGTGCGTCTCTTCGGTGAGTAAAATGTTGAAAGGATCGGGAGTCGCAGAAGGAAGGAAACTTGAGAGCCGAATTGGTTCCTTCCCTAGTAGGGTTGTTCTCTCGAACGTACATATTCGGTCCTCCTGGGTAAAATACGGCTATTTTATCAATCTTCTGGAGCTCGGTTAGGCATGATTGCAACCTAAAGACGGCGGACGAAGGAATTCTATGGGGAAAGCAGATATTTCGTATGTACGGACCCATGTTTAAAAGTTAAGGAACAAATGATACACAATTTAATCAAGAAGAGCCACATAAGTAATGCAAGGGGGTCTCGGCATGTTTGCTATGAGGGATTAGAGGACTTAATTTGCTCGGCCGTCGGAAGCCAAACTAGTTTTCCGCACTGAGCCCGTACTTATTTATTACCAGCTGTAAATCTACCTCAAAGTGACTTATCGATAAACCACCAGAATTCTCACTCCAAAAGAATCTTAGATAGAACACGCTGAGGACTGGGGGCAGTCCTAAATACTTCAAAGTTACTTCCGTCAATGATTAGCACTTGGTGAAAGGGAAAAAGGCGTCGTCCCATCACTTTTAATTGTGAGAAGATTTATTGTGTGAAGCAATTTTTCAAGAGTAGACATCTTGTGGTTCAGGAATCCTACTGGGGCGGATGAATTATACCACGTTTTACACATAGGAATTACATGCTTCAAAATAAGTTACTTCAGAATCAACCACCATGTGGATGCGGACACTGCACTTAGCTAAGTAAATTGCACAGAACACAGCTAAATGATCCTTCATAACTGCATAAACACTTTTCAGAGGACTGATTTCATCATTTTGAATCATTAAGATAGAGAAGAATTCAAGAAAAAGTTCAGAAGAGAAAATTAGAATACTCCTTTGAAATGAGTTGAAATGGCAGCTACAGACAGAACTAAGACTGCCATATAGTACTACGAAAGATATTCCAAGAGGCAATTGACCGTACTTTTGGGTCTTGCTCGTACTATTGCTGACTTCTCTGTTTCGCCATGCGTTTTTTCACTCGACGCGTCAGGTCCTTGTCTAAGACCAAGTCCTCTTTCCGGATGTACTGACGATTACTGCAACCCATAGTGGGGCACCTACACTTAGGTTAAAAAAAATAGCATTAAATTAAAGGCAATTTGCATTTTGTAAGATATTTTGGTACAAACAACTCAACCTTATTCTCTGCTTTTCGAGGAGCTGCATCATAGTAGCTTGGCCGTAAATATGTCCACAAACGCGATTTTTAATTGGATCAGTCAGTTCCGTCTTGCTGATAGGATCCAGCACCGGAATGATGTCTCCCTGAGTTTGAACTTCATTTCCCTCATCTAAAGCATCCATCATAGCCATTTCCTCTTCCCCTGCTTCATCACCGCCGTCATCTCCCTCATTACGGTCCGCTTATACGTAACAGAATAATAATTTTACTACTACCTAATCACTTGATGAAACCGAACTCTGGAAAAACAAATGTTCAGGTAAGTACCTATAATGCTTTTCAAAAGGACAATGCTCGGATGATCTTCTGCGGCGTCATTTGAAGCCAACGAGTTCTTGTAATCGTCTTCCAACTGTTTCTTGGTATTCTGAAAATAGGTACCCATCCATGTTTTTACGGAGAAGCCAAAATGACGAACCCATCCATGAGACACATTAAAATTTTAATAATTTCAGAAAGTATTAATACGAAATGTGAATTACTGCAGTAACACCCTCTAGAGCCTTTTCCATCTGTTTGAAGCTTTTGATTCCATCCAAATCCAAATCAGCCACTGACGATTGAACAAAACTTTCAGATATTTTTTCAACCATGATTTCCTTTAAAATAATATCTTTCATGCTGCTCAGTAATCGCATTTTGACATCCTCTGGTATGGCACCTTCCACAGTGAGAAACATATTTACACGTTAATCCCAATGTTGGTAAAAATACACAGCAAGGTATAGAAAGTACGTCATTACCTCATTACTACATCATCTCACCTTTATAAAAGTTTGCGTACTGTTGAGCCATGTCGATCACACCGTCCTTCATAATACTGAACGAATCCCCAAATATCTCTGGTTCAGCGCTCTCCAGGTTCAAAACCCTAGTCGACAAGTGGGACTGTGACTGATATGCATCTCGTTCTCGTCGTTGTGACATCCCAACCTCAAAGAGTCTTGTGGGTTGTGTTTTGAGACAACCAGAAAACTCTTGACTCCTATAGAATTTATACAACAGACCTTCAATCGCGTTAATTGCAATAAAACTCTGACATTCCTGTTGTCACAACTCCATGACCATTAGAGTCAGGTGTCGGATCATATGTGAAAGCTAACACAAGCGAACTTCAACGAAAGAAATCAGTGCTTTTCCGGCAGAGAACTGCAGAAACACACAAGTCACAGAAGTCAAAATCAGAGGACACGGACTTAGTTAAATGAAATGCAAGACCACCATCCACCATAGCCGGCATTTCTGACTCGAGCAGTGTGAGCTTAATAACGAACTCAAAAGCAAGGATGAACATACCAAATCCTGGGAAATTGTCGGGAACTGTAAAATTGTGCTTTGTTCTTTTCGTCGCCCGAATCTGTAACCAACACGAAATAAAATGAGCCAAAAACATCAACGACCGTACGACCGCTTGTCCTTCAGCGGCAGAAATTAAATTAAACCGCGTGAACGTACCAGCTTCTCTCCTTATTCATGGAAACGTAGCATAGAGTGGGAGACTGCCAATCGCCGCATGAATATTTCAGTTGACGTATTTCTTCAAATAAGAATTAACTGATGTTTCGTTAGTTAGCCCTTGCACTACCAAACTCTTAACTATTGCATCATGCCCTGGTACCACCATTAGTTTTAGTGGTTGTTGGTTCACCTTGGTACTGAACGCTTTCCAGGAGACGCATCAAAAAGTATTAGTCACAAAGATGGCCTCCAGTCGGTTTTTCGTTCTCTCAGTATGTGGTTTGAATAAGCAATTTTCATTGCTCCATCTGGGAAAGGCATACCTTAACATTTTAGCATGTATCCCTGTTACAACAGGGAAGTATTTACCATATATTGGCACTACTGCCAAACTGGTACTAGGTATCTGGTGGAGGTAGAAATAAACGGTTGGCAACAACAATTTTTGGTGGCCTCGGTGATGGCTCTACACCAGTGTTGTAACTCTGCCTCATTGGGTCGATCACCAGTTCATAAAATGCAGGAAGTTCAGTGTTTTCCTCCTTCAATTCAATGCATGATTTTTTACGGTGTTGGTTTTTAGTAGTGAAAGGCAACAAAGCACTTTAGAATTTCACCGAATTTATGAGACTAGATCCCTCTGTTTGGTGGCTGGAATCAGCGTCCACATTGTATGTGTACTTATTCCGACGCTCTTCTCTGAAAACTTTGAAGTCATGAACTATGAAAGCATTGCTGTATTCCAGTTTATGCCCTCGTGAGCGCACTCTCCAGTAACATAAATTTTACAATTCTATTGAATCTGAGGATTAAAACCGAAAGGATTGCATTTGGCTGAAAAAGCGCAAGCAAGTGTAGCGTAAACAACCCTTTCGGCCGGCCCTTTCCATCATAATTTCCGCAAGATAAATCAAAAAATTTTCAAAGCTCCTACTCACTCCATCGTATGACAGTACCGTACTAACTACCCTACATGCCCTCAGCATGCACTGTGTATATCACTCCCGCTCCAGCATAGATTGGGTAGAAGGACCCTGGTTACAATACATTATGCAATTGTTGGATTAATTGCTGGCTATCTCTGCCTTAAGTGTTGTGGTCACCATCAGAAATAAAATTCTGAAAAGTATCCATTTCATTTCATGTCTTTGACCACAATAGAAGCGCCACAGCGAGTCAAATTAGTCTAATGTAATGAGTAATCAAGAAATTAAAAGTTTTAGCACGAGACTTGGTTCATCGTCTGAAAATCTAGGGGATGTCTTTATTTCTGTGCGAGTTGGGTTGATATCCATATAATCTCACAAAAAAAAGATTCAGCAATTTTGGACAGTGACCAGGAGTGGTATGTGGTGTATCAGTTCCATCCCTCGACACAGAGACCTTCCAAGTTCAAGCACTATGAATTTTCCCCATAAGCGTTCCTTCCCCATAAGCGTGAGAAGGGATGGTAGTATGTGCAGCCGAAGGGATCGCCCCTATTAAATAAACCATGGTATGTATGAACTGATATCGGACGGTGTGAAAGCTGTGAAAACAATATCATACGATAGCATGGGTTAAACCCGTATGGTTTTCCAGTCGGAAAGGTCTTTTAAAGTGTAATTTCGGCTGCGGATCAGCACTCGCGTGCTCACATCCGTCTCAACATCCATTGAACTACTCCGCGTAAACTATTCCCAAGCTCTCCTACCGCCGTGTCTGGCCGTGGTCACGTGGCGGACCAAGCCGATTTGTTCACATCGTCAGCAAGACGATCAAATAACAAGCAGAGAATTAGGTTTTAGTTGTTTCCTAATCTTTTTTGTTCGCCAAAGTGTGAGGTAAAGCTGAAGGGTAAACACTTTCACGTGCTACTTGATTGATACGCTGCTACTGTTCATCGCTGTAGGTGAAATCATAAACTTTACGGAGCTCTTCCCTGCAGGCACAGTCACAATTTCAATTCCTAATGACACCGACTGTTACATATGCTACTTGCTGGTTGTTTGCTGCTGCATATTTGCATATAATAAAATTGTATACGTTTTTTATTTCAGCTACAGTAATTCACAATATTCGCGTTCATGCGGGGCCACCATTCCGTGTTTTGTGCATACATACCAACGGGGGTCTTCAAAACTTTTTTCAACAACCGCACGGAAGATGATAAATGGGCAATGAAAATTTTAATATGAATCAGACGGTAGCTCCCCGGTATGGCGATGATAAATTCAACCCCAAGCTAGGAGGGGTGTCAGAGAATGCAGTAGACGACACGAGAAGCACGGGGCATGCGACGAAAGGATTTTTACTCCGTTGCATTAGTGCATGGAGCACGGGGAAAAGCGAGGATTTAATTGGTAGGGTTATGAAATTGATTCCAGACAATGAGCAGAGGCTCCGTGGATGCACTCCCGGAGTAATTAGTGATAATTGAGATAATCACTCATTCACCCGGGTGACAAAAAGCAGCCAAGCCTCTATCTATGGAACAAAGAAAAGGGATCGAGTAATTAACTAAATTGCACTTCCCACTTCCTCCATTGTGTTTTAGCAGAATAGTCTTTTAAAGTACAGGAAAGAGTCGTACCCACGTTTAACCCAAGTCTTCCCAGGCTTTCCAGTGGTCTTACTCAAATTTGTCATTCCTTCTGGTTCAACTTTTGTACTCCTATTACCCTGAAAATTAATCAAAACTTTTTATAATGTGCCTTTTTTCCACACAGCCTCTGCTAGTTCTTCCTATACTTGCGCACCAGGGCCGCAGGTGAAACACATTTGAAGGATGGTGCTCATTCAAGTAACTTTTGTTCTTGCTTTCAGTGGCCAACTTTAGCCCCCAGAAAATCATAGTACAAGCACGATGAGCAAGTTTAACTACCAAAACCACTTCCTGAAACGCCAAAACTACACTGCCACTGCCGGTTTCCATAGGTTAAAAGTGCAACAAAATCGAAAATGCTAAGCGTATAACGCGACCAAGTGTGAACCAGCCTTAAAGGTTCCGGTGAAGACAGTTTTATTGCTGTAACTCATTTTCTGTTGAAAACGGTCTATCCAATCCATACTATAGGTGGCATGCATTTAGCCACTCCTTGTGTTTGTATAGCGTGAAAGCCATTACTCCGTGCGATTGGTTTCCTTGGATGCAAGCGTTGAGTAAATGGGAGGCGCGGAATTGTGAAGTGGAGTCATAAGTTGTGGCCTTATTGTTATTTGACGGCATTAAAAATCCTTTGTGACTGTTGAGCCTTTACTAAACGGCCCGTAACGAGCCCGAGTTTTTAAACCTCCATGTTGAACCACTTTGGGGCCCTTGCCTTCTCACTCTGAGTATGTGTTGGGTGAGCCCACTTTGAAAGTTTCAAATGGATTTTTGACTTCCCCCACAATTTATGGGCTAAGATTTTACATTTTATTGGAGGCTTCTTTTTTGTTCAAGTCAAATTCTGAAATCATTTTTATGCGGATGAATCATTTTTATTGTGAGATCCACACGCCCACAGCGGAATGCGCTACAACCGAATAGGAATTCACAAACAGACCTTTCGTAATGATGAAGGACAGTGGGATCTAAGCGCACACGGGTAAAACGGATTGCGAACGGGCAACTTCAGTACAGCAAAAGCTGATTCCATCGAGCTCCAGCTCCCAGAAAATCCTGACGGCACAGTGTATACAGAACAAGGAGGAACTTACTATTAAGGTAGGTCTTAAAATCTTTAAGTACGGGCGTCCCTCTCGCCGTCTACTGATTTATCGGCAATTTAATGCCTTCTTCTGTCTTAAG
This sequence comes from Pseudobourletiella spinata, assembly GCA_009870155.1. Lineage (NCBI taxonomy): Eukaryota > Metazoa > Arthropoda > Collembola > Symphypleona > Bourletiellidae > Pseudobourletiella > Pseudobourletiella spinata. Next base: position 6,881 of record WJFA01000207.1, on the reverse strand, counting down.
TTCGAGGAATGGGGGGCTTGAGACCTCTGCAAATCAGCTCTCATTACGAACTAAAAATATTGTAATCATAATCGTAAATCCTCTCGGCACCCTTGTGTGGCGCTCGGTTCCGCTGTAAAGCCCGGATACGACCTGACAGCTAAAAGTCCATATCTCCTCAACAACGCACTTACTTCTTTTGCATGGATAGATCCTAAGTCCTATGCTTGACATTGTTTCAAGTAACAAAATGTGAACAAAACTCACGTGTCTTCGACAGCTAATGACCAAGGCTCTGCAGATTTACAACTGAAAGCAGGCAGGATACGTCGCCCGGCGTCACTTCAGCTCAACTCAACAACAATTGTACCCCACAAGGTTTCTTCTGCGACTACAAAGCATGTTACATTTTGAGCAACATCTGTGTTTTACTTCTCACCCTCAGTCAGTTGCGTGTGAGAAGTGTTGTCGAAACGCAAACATTTTTTTCTATCATAGTTTAAGATTAGTTCTTAGATCCTGGCTCGTCACTTTTACTAGAGATGTTCTTATAGGATACCTTATTACAAGTTTTATTTGGATCATGGGTGTAAGATTGTAGACCTTGTCACGGATCTGCAGCTAAAATAAATATGACGACCGTCGTCAGCTATAATGGAAAGATAATAATAACTTGTCAACAGAGAACCGAAACTGAGCTGAGTGAGTTGTTGAGCACAATAAATTTCGTACTGAATAAACTCTGAGACAATCCCGCTGGCAAATATGATGATGATCTGCACCTCCATAACTACCATTTCTACCCTTTTCTGGATTATTATCACCCGCAGTAGCATGTTGGCACACTCCTTGTACTAGAAAGTATTTACCATAACATTCATTCTAGCTTAAGGCTAGTTTACATGTTTGTTTTTCCAGTATGTTGAAGGAGACAAAATTTGAGCCTTTTCCCATACAGGGCGATGATAGACACGTGTCCTTTGTCATCAAACTGTGAGATAGCCCACGCCGCAAAGAAAGGCTGTGAGTGATTTGTGCTGTGGCTGCACGCATTGATAAACCGATTGCTGGTGGCAAAGGGTTTCGAAGCCACAGCCGTAAGTCCGTAGTCCTTTGTCGCTTCCTGCGGAACCCTCATTGCAGCCAACATACATGCTTTCAGCTTGGATTACGGTCTCCCACACACGCTAGTAAAAGGGTGATGGATTTCCCTATGATTTTGTATGCAAATAATTCTACAGCCAATATGCTACACACCACCATATTCGAAAAGTTTGAACCAATAACCAATACTTTTAGATTTACTGTATTTTGTCCAGGGTAGTGCCTTACATGGAGTATCACACCCTGTGGTGTAACTAGTTTGTGGTTAAAATCGTACATATTAGTTGCGTTGGGCAGACATCATGATGGCTTGTTCGAATGGCCACTCTCTCACAGTACAAATGACTGTTGAGCTTAATGACATAGGTTGTGGTAATGCGATATTGTATTAGCCCTTTTGAATACTACTGAACGGTCGGATTAGTATCTATGTATCCTCCAAAACCTAGTTGTTGTTGCTGGGCAGTATGTATAAAACTGACTTGAAATTGTGGGAATCCTTTTCCAAACAGCAATATTTGTCATTCGAAAGTAAAAATCGTATGTAACTTTGGGCAAAGAAAACATTATCAAATTTGGAATACTTTAAAGCAATTTCACAATGTATTTTTTCCAAAAAGTAACGAGCAAACGCCGAAGCAGTTGGGATAGTATGGTTTCATGTGGGGACAAGTCCAGTCGTGTTTGTAAAATTGCAATGCTGAGCATTGAGCATTGAGAGCACTGCCTCCAGATTTCAAAAAGTGTTGTGGTTGTGAGCTATTGTATGCTTCAGTGTGGTTCCGTGTGTTTTATGGAGAAGAAAAGGAAAATGCTGTTGTGGGGTGAGGTTGACAGGGCACATGAAGTTATTTCCAAGTGTCAAGAGGTGGGTTTCAATCATTCCATTTGAAAAGGAGTCGACAGTCCATTTCATGCATGCATGGAAACCATGCAAAATATATAGATGTTTCCTCCAGATTGAATTCAGATGCTCAGGGAAAGGATCCGACAAAGCCCGATCGCTGTATGCCTCAAAGAGCAATAAACAAGATCCTTTCATAGATGCGGTCGCCTGCGAACACACACATCCAACGTCCAGCAGGAGGATAATATTGAGTCTGAAAACCTCTCATTTTTTCCCACTTGGCTCTTGCTGCATTGGCTCTTATATGATTTCGTCCGATGGTACATTCTGAATATTTTTGTCAAATGGGCCTGCTCTGCTTTGTATTTATTATGCAGCATGAGTGGGGGGAAATTTATTCGAGGATAGTTTGTGGACAGAATGACTTCTATTAAGTCCAGTGATCGGAGGCGTTTTACCATTGTGCGCGGAATAAAAGGCACTACTGCCGTGGTTGGACTACAAGACTTGGACCAGAGAGTAGGCCTTTGAGATGGGAGTAAGGAAGAAATCATATTCACAATCCATTGAGTTTTTTTCAAACAGCTATCCTCGGACCAAGAATTGGGCATCAAGTCACCCCTCGCGTATCTCCCCACCATCTCATTTTTTCTCTTTATTGCCTTTATACTAACGTTTTCCACTCAAATTGGCCAACCCTTTCCTCAAAAGATAGCAAACTCTGGGATTCAAGCTCCCACAACAACAATCGCATTTTTTAACTGGATTCACCTACGTGGATATCATTTTTATGAGTATAAATCCCTTAGATTGGTCAAATGCCTTCTGTTTATGCAATTACAGCAATTTAGTAGAGTCTATGAACAGTGAGTAAGTCATGAACCGTGAATCTCCAACAAGACCACAGTCGTGACATTATTCAAAATTTTCAAAAGAGTGGGGTAGGTTGCAGGTTTACATAAGAGTGTTGTGATGTCCGGCAACGGGTTTTTGTCTGTGGACACGTATCGGGCACGACCAGCAGGCGCATTTGTGAACTTTTGTCAGTTTTTGCATGTGTCAGCATATATATGTGGTGTGCTGTTTGATTGAGGTTGTAGATAGCGCCAACGGAAATGGGTGAAAATGTTGTTTTTGACTTGGGTGGGAACAAACCCACGACCGCCGTCGCATATACGACTGGACACTGCTTCACCGGACTTCAGGGGATATGGATTGCTTATAGTAATTATCATTACCGTTATGTTGGAGTGGTGTAGTGTGTAAGATAGCCGTGGGGTCAGTCGGGCAGTACTTGTTTGCGCAGATCGTCGGTTCGTCTCCAGCAAAATGTAATTACGCGCGGTTGCTGGAAACTCCTGGCGCAGTAGGAAGCGAAGGAGTGGAGAACGAAGGATAGCTAAGGCAGTCAGTTATGCTCCCATAATTGCTGCAGGTTCACTATATCCTGCTGTAAGGTTAATTCTTCCGTCTTTATCGGTGTCCTGAGTGGTTGAGGTTATGAATATAGAAGCCAGAAGACCAACATTAAAATATAATGAAGTGTACGTGAAACTAGGACAGGTGCCCTACGTTTGGAAATGTACGTCCGTTCCAAAGGTACACGGTCAGCATCAGTTAACCACCACCAGAAGTAAAAAATTGAGTTAGTTAGAATCGGTTAAATTGGTTACACCAAATCCTATACGAAATTAGGTGCTGAGCAGGCAAGAAATATTAGTGCGTAATGAGGCTTGGTGGAATGCAATTTTACTTTACACACTTCCGTATTGCTTCTTATTTCTTAGGACTTGTATGGTCTACTAAATATAGGACATTTTGACATTAAAATCGACTAAAATGTTTCACTACGATACCACAGCTAATGCGTTAGCTCTATATTAAATCTATGAATAAATTTTATTGATCCAGAATCTAGAATCTCTGGTCTGGAGGCAACTTATGCTTTGACATGTCTAATGTAATGCTACATAAGGACTTTGGAAACTTTTAGAGCTCCCGCTGTCTTTTATAAGTAAGGCTACTAAACACATTCCAAGGTTTAACATTTCTGTTGTAAATTCTCATGGCTGGCAAAATGTGTTCTATCAAGTACATGCCTGCAGCCACCACCAGTCCACCTATTAAAATAAAGAATGCTATAGCCACGTTCGCAAATCGGAATGGCTTCGCTGCTTCATCCACTTGTGATATACGCGAAAGGTCGCTATAGATGTTATCGTCCTTTCTTTGTCTAATCCAGGCAATACTCTCCGCAGTCCGGTATTCCAGTAAATCGTCTTTCCACTTGTAATAGTGGCCTCCAGCCCCAAGTCGTCCAGTAATTTCGTTAAACTCGGTGTTGTACTTTGAGCATTTTGGGAGTGCTAAAGACGAAAGGAGGCTTAAAGCTCCTTCAGTCGAGATCAAGACGCTGGAAAATGTTCGGTGCAATGTTAAATTTTTGGCCAGAAAAATAGCCGCAATCCCATCCCAAGCAATGCAGACATTTCGTCGTCTGAAGGCAGCGTCCATCATACACTGTAGCCTGTCCGTAGTTACGTGGAATCGTCTTCTGATCTCCTTGAAAATGTACTTGTTAGTATTATTGAAGAACGTTTCTCCAGCTCCACCAAGAGCCATGAAGTTGATGCTGAATTCAGGCATGACTGCTAGCTCTTCGTAATTACGAGGAACTGGTTCTTCGTCGGGTTGTGTAAGATACGAAATCAAGTTACTATCGTAAGCAGCCAAGATAATGAGTGAGTAAAATAAACAAAGTATGGTGAAGACTCTTGCGCGCCGATCTGTGGGGCATTTGCAATCCTGTTCCAGTAGACTACAGTATGGAATCCAGAAGGCTTGGAAAACCATTTGAAACGCCCCCAACCGATTTGAAGGATCATAAAGCTGACTTAAGTGCAATCCAAGTAAGATACATATTACGAAAATTATGAAGGTTAATCCGATCAGAATCCAGACAACTGGCTGGAACACTTGCAGCAGTGCATCAAGTTTGACTCCAAGGCGAGGATGGGATGTATAGAAAACCAGATCAAAGTTACCGAACGGCGACGTGAAGTCAAGGACCGTGTGCCTATCCTGTGTTATACCCAAGCCCACGATAAAGTCCTTACCGTTATACAGAACATCACCGATAACATTCTCCCAGGTGCCGTTCGGAAGAGCGTGAAGTTTACCATCAGGTACGTTGATACTGAAGGTGAAATTGTATTTATCAGCGGCTGATTGGACGACCTGAAAGAAATATCCCAGAAATGGGATGTTCCTTCCCATTTCCGATTTCCAAGCCACATAGAACTCAGCGCGGAACGCAGTTGCTCTGAATTGTTTCCCGGTCATGCTAGCCGTTTTACCAAAGTTTGAGGGGATTCTGCCAAATAAACTTGATGTTGGTTCGTTGGTAACAACCATGTTGCCATTTGTAAGCGCATCAGAACTTTGCTTCTTCAGGGGATGAGTAACTACACCGACGACCCACCTCAACTTCTGTACGGCATGGCCAATGAGAAAATCCTCAAGTTTTATCCGGGAACTCACGAAGAAATAAGGGTACTTGTTTGGTATATCCCCGCCAATGGTCAAGTCGCCTTCGTTTTCGTAGTTTGCTGGGAGATAATTCGGGAATATGACAACTGCCTCGCAATGTGAGTTATGTCGGATGAATCGCACTGATCGCGCTGCACGATTACGCATTTTCCTGCTCATATAAGTTGCTTTTTCGTGATTAGGAATGACCACAAACTCACCAGGGACTGCTTTCGTTGGCAAATAAATTAAATGGAATGCTCGAATCTGGTGGGGATCAAGTTCAAGAATGCTCATGAAATTGGTTGTGCAGTAGTCTGGCACGAACTTTTGAAGAACTTTTATGATAATTTCAGAAAGACTACTTCCAGAATCGTCAGTGGGGCTCGAAACTCTCTCGGGGTTAATCATAGCGTTTCCTGGGGATGTGATGGAAAGCCAAAAGAAAATCAGAATATGATGATACATCCCCACTATGATAATTCTATGTCAATCCATACTTGCAAGCTAGTGGTGTCCTCGACCAAGTAATCGTCGAAACCTAACAACGCTCTCCATTTATATTTGACCCTACGCTCATGTTGTAGTAGTTCACATTGGGCAGCATGATTGCTTGAAAGATTGAATGACAGCTAAAGTGGATGTATTCTGGTTGTACAGCTATAGTATGATTGACATCATTTGGTACAATTTGGACTTCAAATTCCAAGACACACAAGTAGGCTTCTTTAAATTAAGTGTCTTTCAACAATGGATAATAATGATCAACGACAGAGGTCTTGAGAGGCAGTCTAATTTCACTCCTATAATACTTTATTCCTGCGATGCTCCAAAAAGTACAATTCGAGGTAGTTAAAATAATTTTATGAAATATGCAAATTGTAATTTTAGTGAATTCCACTAATGCACTCAACGTAAACCGTAGAGCGCTTGAGGAACAATTATGCATAAGCATTGACTGCATATGAAAGAATCTAACATAGTCTACAATGATAGCACATTATCCTGTCATCAGATCCAAATTGACGTCGCAAAGACATAAGTATGAATGTGATTCCTCGAAGACGATTTTGTGCGCTCGTATGTTTTACTGCCTCCCGCTGACAAGTACCAACTACTTCAGAAATCTTACTTGAACGATTCTGATTTACTCAAATATTCCCGAATGGCCTTCTTAGCTTTTGATAAAAAGTTAAGGGTCATTCAGTCGGTCATGAGATGGCAGCAATCTGACAATACATATTTTATTGTTTTACGTCAATCATGAGTTGATTTCTCGTTGGCATACTACTATCGGTATGCCGGGCGAGCTGCTTCTTGTGTATGTGTGTACGGGTCTAGGACAATTCACCCACGCGAGACTCAACCACCTGAACTGAACCACGCAAAACTCAACCAAGTTGGAACTGAACCATGGTTCAAC
>WJFA01000206.1:0-53768 GCA_009870155.1 Pseudobourletiella spinata | reverse complement strand
CCCACAGTCAACTACTACTCTCAAGGACTGAAACTCGAGGGAATTATGTGGGTAGATCCCGCGGTGTTTACCCATGAAAATACTTCATTCCAACTGTTCTGCACGGCTTCACGTGCGAAGTTGATGACAGATGGTGTAGGCAGATTTGAAGGTAAACAGGGGGCCAATCACTCTCGCTCCCAAAAGCAGCCGCTTAGCCCACGATGAAACTGTTTCGTGGGCAACGCATATCCACCGAAAATATCAGTGGGTAACTCCAGAAGCCTAGCCTACAAATAAACTTCTTTCAAGATACCGTATTTCTACCGAAAATATCTGAAGATAAATCCGGCAGCCTGCAAAATCTTGTAGCTGGCCGGTATGCGGTTAGGTAGCTGATGCTCTTGGCTGATTGGTGGATATTTTCCACAAACCTTCAAGTTTGTAAAACAAAGCAGCCGCAAGGGCCCTGTTTTTTCGACCGCTCAGAATAGAGAGTTTGAACAATGGGTGATAGTTATGGTGGTGTACCGGGTGAGCCAAAAGTTCTGATACGCTGTAAAATTTGGCTTATAGCTAAAGTACGGGGCTAACATTTCTGAAACTGTGCACACATCAAGCTTGTATTACTAGGTTGTTACGCTTGCCTAGATGGTGGTTGAAGTGCCACCTACAAATTTCTGTAGCCATTTTAATCCGTATGGGGTCGAGTCCCCGCGGCACGCAGGTTCCGTCTAGGATTTCCAGCATTTATCTCAAGACTGTGAAGAGATAGGAAGCCAATCGTTTGCACAGTTAAGGAGGGTTAGTTAGGCTTCAACATAGGTGATCCACGCGTTCTTCACATCATCGCTGCGTTCAGAAGTTCACAAATCATATCCTCTCGAGTGAATTTTCTCAGATTTTCACACGGCATCACCCAAATTCATCATTTTTTTACTTGCTATTTACGCAAAATTAATTCAATCTTAATGAAATTGTATTTGTGTAGCCATAAACAAGGATTACAAAAATAATCTCAAAAATGAGTATTTTTACATTTCAACGTTAATTACAACTCTGGAAAACATTTTGGCTTACAAAATTCTACCAGAGTTTTTCAGTTAAACTTGAACTGAGCCCAAATCTGTTTGTAGAGATGGTATGTTGTCTAAATTTTTGTATCAGAACTTTTGGCTCACCCGTTGCTCAAACAATGTTTTCCATAAAATTGTGTTCAAGGCCAAACTTTCAAATTAAAATTTTTTCGACTAACTTTTCTACGTTAAATTATTCTCGTTACGTTGCTTGAATTGCTATAGAAAACGACTACTTTTAGGCTAAACACAATGCAGAACTTGAAGTTGGGTTTGGCGTTTTTACCACAGTCCCGGTAAATGTTGTTGCGAAAATGGCGGTGGATTCCTTAATCTGATTCCACGAGTGTGTTTCAGAGCCACTCCATGGCAAAGGAATCTAGTATGCATGAAATCGAGCCATGGTTTTGGTATTTCCTCCAGATGAGACGGTTGACAAATTATAATTTTCCCAATTCAGAACCCTTCCCTTCCCAATGCAAGAGATGGATAGGATCCAGGGGATATAGACATTTGACTCACACGCCATTTCTCCTTGTTTTCATGCCTCACTGTGAAGGAGGGAAGTCCTAAATGACGGATAAGCCTGCTCTCAGGGATACGCTGTGCACAGGTCATAGATTGATTCAAGTGTCACAGGACGGAGGGGAAAAGAGCTGTGGGTTGTGAATATTTACGAGATCTGACGTATATATACTTTCAGTTGGACCACCTGATGTTGGAAGAGTCGTCCTGATGTGCACCTCCGTTCATTATCGGCTTCAAATGCTACGCCGACTCCAGACGTCACCGTTCCACATCTTATGATGAATTACCTCTGCTCCACTCTCAAACCAAACAAATTGCTCTCACGCTCCAGAGTAATGGTCCACTACTCCTGTGGCATCGACTTGAACAGCTATGTTCTCAAGAAAAAGTTAGGCTTGAATCCCTCAAGGAAGATTACACATACGCAGGAAATTTTCAGAATTCCACTCACCTACAAGCACAGTTTCGACTTCCTATCAGTCACATATCCGCTGACTTCTTGAGCATTTACAAAAATATTCTTCGGCATGGATCACATCTACTCTCCTCAAATTTATTTCTCTTCCCTCAGAATTCCCGTTCAATCTCGTAGCTAGATAAGTGAGAAAGCTCACAGTAGACCAATTATTCCTAGCAGGACAGGAATATGTCTCTATTAGCTTCCGGCCAATTGAGTGGGTATCATAAATGTGCAGGGTGCGATACCCGTTACAGGGGAACCCCTTACTTTTTTCCACCTTGGAATTTACCACGACTTCCCCGTCAAATAACATTATTCTTATCACCCCTCACTCTCAAAGTCTCAAAAACTTGAATATGACCTGAACTGAAGGTGACTGCATCGTACCCCTTCACTTCTCGTTCTTTACCCCCAACGTTTACAAAGCTTGACAATATCACATATGTGACAGTGTAACTAATTGGACGAAGTTGGTGGGAACTTGAGTGGTTACGATCCTAATCCCCCGGGCGGAATCGCCCTCACTACTTTAGAACGCCACTATAAGTGTAGGTATCCCAGGATGTGAAAAATGTGCAGAGTCAGTGAAGAGTAAGTGTTGAGAGACTTGTCATCAAACGTTACACTTTGCAGATTTTCTCAACAAATCAACCCGGTGACAGAAACCATGGAGGAGCGAATCGATGGGCTATACAGAGGGATTTTACATATGTAAACTACAGGAGCTACAACCGTCGCTCACCTAAGGTCTACCCAACCCTCTGTATCATTTTCACGCGCGTGGAAAAGGAAGAAAAGTAAACTTTTCCTCCTCATACTTGTAGGATCCAAGCGTAAATCACTGTATTTGTGGCCTGACTTGTGAGGTCATTGGAGAAAAACTTGGGATATAATAATGTTCAGTCTAGTTTCTGTCCGTAGCTGGATGTACACATTAATTATAAGTAGCGTGGAAACATTGGTGGAAGCAAGTGTGGAGTCTACGCAGGTTCAGCTGTCGACAGCCATTAACCGTTGGGAAAAGTTCAGCTGACAGTAGGGCAAATGTTTTTTCTTTATTTCTCAAGAAGAGGAGTCTTACTTGGTTAAGCCCTACATTCCTGCTGCTGGGTAATGGGCAGATGTGTGGAAGGGCATTAAACTGAATAAGTTCGATATACAGCGTGTGTGCATGTGCGTGTGCATGTGCGTGTGCGCCTATTACTTACCCTACCCACTTCTCCCCTTTTCCACTCCCCAACTTTGAGAGCTGTAAATTAATTGCGCGGTGTTGGGAAACCTCAACTCTTGCGTAATGCGTGATCAACTTTACGGGAGGGATGAGGAAGACTTTCATCCGCAGTAGATTCATATCTCAAATCAGGAGTTTTAGCCCCAAGACACTCCACTCCGTATGTCAATGTGTTCCGAGTTGGGTCTACCCCCTGCAGAAACGGGTTAGTGTGCATAGACACTCGCAACTTAGAACTCTCTCAAACCTCATAACCTCTGACTCCGTGTCAACACTGTGGCATTCCGCTGTGTAGCTCTGCGGCGATTCATTATTCACTGACTACTGCATGGAATCAGGTCGCTGTGAAGTTGAACGTGACCCATGATGCTCCGATAGTGAGGCATAGCCCAGGGACAACTCTGACAAAATCTTGGAATTTGGCCTTTGAAATAAAGGAACACATCCCATGTCATCTGGTTGAGGGCCTTCAATAAAAAACCTGGAATATCTGAAAAATTAGAGCTTCATCGAAGGTTAAACGGAGCCACTTCTTTCGAGAACTAATATTTCTACGCTTCCGTAACCATTTTCAATTTTCATTTTTTTCCAGACTGGTGATAAAAGCGGATGAGGCAGAGCTGGATCAAAGTAGCATCGGCATGAGTCGGATTCCGTATGCCAACACGACGTTTTCCCCCTAATTTATTAGCTTTACTGACGTCATCAAACTGTGTCAATAGTTGAGAGGAGGATATTGCTGAGGTGGCCGGTTTCCTAATATCCCAGTTCTTGTCTGCAGGGGTTTCTCAACTCCAGATCTCTCAGCACAGACGGAGATTTGATGTAGCTTACCCTCCGGCTCCATCCAGCTATCACTCATCAGTCATCAGTGCTTTAAATCACACAGAGCAGAGTTAATGGGAGGATTTCCAATTTCCTTTTTCTGCTCCTTACAAGCTGACAAATGCAACAATTTCAAATAATTGGTTGTAGGTTGGAGGATATGAAACGCGTACGACGGTTTGTCTTGACCCCATCTTTCATCAAGCCCCAAAATTTTTTATCTTTAGGATCTCCGCTCAATGTTCCAAATAGTCCTCACAAAGATCAACTATAACTTACGATTTCAAATTATTCTGCCTTGACAGGGAAATCCGAGTAGATGTACACTGACTTTGTCGTCACGTAGCATTGCCAACTTTCCCGGGAACGAATTACCGATGAGAATGGCATGGGGTAGTTAGGCTACACATACAGAGCTAGAAAACAAAAATGCTTGCACGCGGGCTTTCAACTCCTTGCCTTTCCTTTCTTCTGCAGTTGCTCTTTACAACTTGAAACGGCATCCATTCTGTAACTTTCTCCACAGGACTGCCCACAGGTTACACTATCACGTCAAGCCTATCCATAGCCATCTTAATGTTCCCTGAAGCTTCTCCCCTGTGAGCCACATTACAATACATGTGTAGGGTTAATTTGAATACATTAGGGCCTATCCAAACAAGACCAATTTCCATTTGTTTGTAAGAGGAAGGCGATTGAGAATAAGGGCTACTTCCTACTATTACAGGGAAGGGAAGGGTTAATTCCATGCGTTACATAAGGGTCGTATGATGAGGGCCACGAAAATTATATGCCTTCATTCACTTTCTAAAAGGGATTCAAATTTCTACGGAAACTGGAGGATACGTCTTGCTGGCTTCCCATCCAACCATGTCAATGTGACGGTCTCATTCTTCTCCTGCTCGCGGAAAAGAATTTCGTCCACTTCTCTTATTGGGACGTATAAATAAGGAGACGTGCCGCTCTCACTCCTCCTTCCCAAGTCAGGGAGTCATGATGAACAAGTAGAGCGTGACGCTCATCTGGAATATTTTGTCTATATGGAAATCCAATTATGGTTTCTTTCCATTCGTGGAGAAAATTGGAAGGCACAGGAATAATGGAGGGGTCGGGGCAGGGCGAAAAAAAACAAGCCTCTTCTTTACTGTCTCTATCTTAGTTTTCTTCGTGCTCTTCTTCCACCTACGGGAAGGAAGCATAATATGACAGTGTGCAAAGCCATCGTTTAGCGCTTCGCTGGAGATGAGCACTAGAGCTTGTACAGTTTGGCATATATGTATATGGCTGCTGGAATAAACAACGGCTCAGCTGAAGTGGCCGGACTCACTGCTTAGATCTAATGTTCTATTTTCTATTATATCTGCTCCATACATACTTGTCGTCTTCCCCTACTCCCCCACTTCATCTTCTCTATCCTTAGAATCACGGACTGGGACAGAAGTATCCCTGTGTGATCATACGTATGTGCACCGTGTGGTGCATTGGCTTTGAATTTAAAAGTAGGAGAATGTCTCGCATACACATAGGCACGCACTTACACATATCAACATACCCCACCGCACATACACACACACGTGCAAACACACGTCACACATATACACGTTCACGTATACGCACGGATGCGCACACAATTGGTCGTACATACATACAAACACAGGAACACAGATCACAGATACATACAAACATATAAGCGGACGCACATGCACCAAATACAGACTCGCACAAAAAAACCCACCCACACAGATTATGCGAGCCCCGAGCCCTTACTATTGTACACACACATGTGGCAAGGCTCTCGCACAGATACACGCACACGCCAACGGTACTCACATACAAAATCAAAGAAGTGTATTAGTGTAGTAATCCCACGAAGAAGACTTGGGCTACTCACAGCAAACTGTGTGGAAAAAGATGAGAAAGGCTCCCTTCGCTCATGTGTGCCAACTGTTATTCCACAAGGTAAAAAACTTAGAGCTTGACTCCGAGGCGTAAGCCATCATACAGGGTTGATGTATGAGTGCGTTCATTTATTATACTTGTGTATATCTCTGCACTGTTGTTACAACGTTGATGCACACATAGTCATTAAGATTAAGATGTGGGATCTCTCCTTTTCCCCTTCATGCATAATGCACCCGACGGACCGAGACAGGGAATAAGATGAGAGGCTGAGATACGGGTGGGACATATAACTTGTTGGCATCTGCCTCGTCCCCGCTTCTACTTCGTCTTTCCTCCTCTCTCTCTCTCTCCTCTACAAGCGGAAATATCCGAGCGGCTTATGGTTGGGATCTACTGAACCAAAATTGTATTGAATAGGTTTAGAGGAACTTGTCTCTGGGTGATGACGATACGCATACTGAGAGGATGAACCACACACTATTTGTGGTGGTGTTGGTTGTAGTAGTGAAGAGGTTGGAGTGTGAAGAGAAAATAGTGATGTGAAGCACTCCTTCAGCTACTTACGAGTCTTCAAAAGATTACAGACACCAAATATTATGAGCAAGCCCCACATTTCTCCTGCACGGAAGGAGTGAGAGAACTCAACGGACTGTCTTGTCGTAACTTCCTATCATTAACTGTTATTATTCGCATCCGATAACGTACGGTCCACCGATTCAGCTCATCCAGCTCCTTAATTATTCCTTTACTATACTTTGTCCCTTCGACCGTGTAAATGCCGAGGAAATTTACCCTCAGACGATTTGATTTGGGAAGGAGCATGTGAGTTGTATATTTACCGTACTGCATCTGTCACGTGCCACTGAAGCGTTTCACGCCCAATAGTCACAACCCTATTGTGCTTACACCGGCGGGAGCAGAGAAGACTTTGTGTTGGTCATTTGTGAATCCAGGTCAGTGGGGCAACTTTACTTGGTCGTGCCTTACACTCCAGTCCCCGGAAAAGAATTGGATCCGGGGGAAACTGTGCCATTTAAATGCTGAGGGCGCTCTGGTTGTAAACGGACTGTGGGGACCAAGAGGAGATCAAAGGCCATTCATGTGGCCACTTGACATCAAATTGTCTCCAGTGTCTGTATGCGAATATCGAGGAGTCCTCCTGAATTACTTCCTTGAGCCAGTGGAGCTAATAAAGTTCAAAATTACGCCATGTTCAATCAAATTATTCATAAGGTTGGAGTGAGTGCGGTGACTTGGCTGATTTTACTCCATCTTGCAAGCATCGTCATTGGGACTACAGAACCACCATCCGTACTCCCGTCAAGGATCAAACCAGCTGGAAGATCAAGAAGTGTGCGGAGTCGGACCACGACGAGTACGACGACTCCAGCCCCTGATGTTGCTCCAGCACCACCACATCAGTGGGACTATGAAGGGAATTCACCTTCAGATCCTACGACTACGTCACCACCATCCACGACAGCATTTCCTTTCGTCAATAATGCTGCTGTCCAGGTCGGGAAGGTAATGAAAATAATCCTGTACCGTGTAGTTCAGTCTTAACCATTCACATTCCAGTCGGAATTTCCTCAATTATCTATTTCCTGTTCTTCTTCAGCAACCTGTAATGCGATTGAATCCTAAATCCATATCCGTGTGTATAGTGTGTGCCATCTTTACACATGCACATCCTCCTTTGATCTCGTCCTCTGAATTCTGCTGACTGCTTGGACGGTGGAATTTATGCATATATTAGCTCCCGCTTTCTGTCTTCTTTGATTTATTTAAAAAACAACTTTCCGAAACTACTTCTCCCCCTCTCCCCGCTCACTTAGTTTTGGCAGAGTAGCAACTTGACAGAAGCAGATGTTTGTGAGATTTAACTCCCTTCAAAAGTTTCTTGTATCATTCATTCATTCCCATGACAGTACAGAAGGGACGTTCCAGGGTTTTGGGTATGTATGCCAAGGCGACTGTCGAGGCGTAGCCAAATCCGTTTTGCACATTAGCGCTCGGATTTTTTGAGGAGAAAAAATAAAGCATCTGGTTCTCCGCTGAACTTTAATTTGACATGGAATCAAGTTAGCTTATATACGCTTCCTACAACTCACATCTTTACGACCACAGTTCCCACTCCCCTGATGTAAGATTCGTGAAGAGTAATCAAGTTAACTGGAATTAATGGTCCCTTCAACTCCGTCCCATATTTGTACTCATTGCGCATATATGGTTATATTTTGAAAGGGCTCTTTTTTCCGGCACCCTTACCCCCTTCTTCGAGCAATTAAGGAGTCTGGGTTTAATACCTCATTGGGAAGTGAATATAAAAAAGCCTTCATCACTGTTTATTGATGGGCTCTTTTTTCCGGCACCCTTACCCCCTTCTTCGAGCAATTAAGGAGTCTGGGTTTAATACCTCATTGGGAAGTGAATATAAAAAAGCCTTCATCACTTTTCATTGACTTTGAGGAGTGGTCGCAATGGACTTTTTGTGGAAACATGAGGTTAGTCTCGGAGGGGGGGGATGATGTGAATGGTGATTCCCTGTTTAGAAAGGAAGATCTTTGAATGGAGAGTTCCTCGAGCTTTAGACAATCCATATGAGCATGTCATAATAATATTGAGTGAGTATTGCGGTATGCCATTGGTTTATGTAAGTTTTCAAATGACCATATAGAGGAATGTATAATAACTATAGTTTTGTATTCGGTACAGCATGTGGTAGTGAAGTGATCTAGATCTATTTCAGGTAATGCATATGATAAGATCTTAAACACGCATAATTCCATTCATAATTTCTAAATACAAGCAAACTTGCATGACGTTCTGATGACGACAGCGTGAGGTAAGCAACTATAAATGGCTCGAAGTATGCTTTTTCATGAAAAAGCAGGCGAAAGCACGTGATAGTGAAACTATAAACTTATCCTAATACTGGACTAGCTGCAGCCTTAATTGTACCGAAAAGTTTTAATGTATTCTCGGTGCGTAGGTAATAATGCATCCTGTTAACTATATTCCCCTTTTACGATGTTACGATTTAAACTTTCGCCTCATAATTTACAATAAAATTTACTGCTCGATTAATTTCGTATATTGTGAGTGTATTAAGCATGAATCATTGAGTATTCACTTAACCGATTAAAAATTAAAATGGTTGGGACCTGAGCCTGGTTATATTGGATGAGGGATTTGAAGGGAGATCTCCTAACTTGAATCTGACTTGAATATTGACTGAACGAGCGTTGTCACGTGTCTACCTTTATTCAATGGAGCTCCAAAACTCTTCCCTACGCCAGTAGAGAGGAGAATACGAGACCTATTTCCGTTCTTGCACCCCGTAGCACGGGTCACCCATTCAAGGTCGGGGGTTGTCAAACGGAGGAACGAGACTGATTCCTGCTACACCCTGACTACAGGGGCAACTACTGCGGTTACTCTTTAAATACATTTGAATTCGTTAGCTCCCACATTTTCCAAGCATGTTTGGAAATCAAAAGGAGCGGAATCATCAGTCAAAAATAACATTTAATCAAATTAAAAACCATGCTATCCCTTTTTGAGGAGCTAAAAATACCAAGTAATACTTCTGGGTGGCTCTCAGTAGCATGTTTTGAATGAATGCTGATGAGTTTTAATTTCATTATGGTCACCCATACGTACGCCTGAGTGAACATGTAGCCAGTTGCGACATCACATCGTACCGCTAGGCATACCATGGAATCAAATGATTGAACATATATTGTGTAGTGTGTAACCATCTCCAGATCTGTATGGTCCATATTACGCTCGCTTCACTTATTCGCTTTCATAAATGAGCTGGATATTTTGCGGCTGTACTCAAACCAACATTCCCCTTCCCGCGGCAGGGCAGATCAGACGGAACGGGGAAGCGATTGCTGAATCGTGAGTTTTTGAAACAAAAGTAGCGCAGTAAGAATGAACCGTGGGCTGAATGTGGTGCCGGACTTGTTGCCTGGGATACGTATGCGCATATATGCACACATAAGAAGTATTGGCTATTCCACGACCACAAGCCTTCCAGCCGGTTTCTTTTGCCGTGAGCTTCCACACGGACGTTATACCGTCTATTCGAGCTCGTCCCCCGAGCCGCCTCCTGCCTAATTAATGCGGACGATATGAATGAATCGCACTGGCGTTCCAAGAAGGGGGAAGGATAACCAGGCTCATAAAAGTATGACACGGTAGTTCTGCTAGTCCAAAACTTTGAACTGAAAACTGTGTGGTGGGAGCTCCACTGGGATTCCCCGAGCCAGGAGGAGTATACAGAACTCAATAGTAGCGCTACTCCAACGTCCCAGCAATGAATGTGTATAACTGATCGTGAACTGAATTTATGATGCGGGCATGCCTCCTTTCCTTTCCGCAACTTTCCTTCCTTATAATATAACGCTACTCTTCAGACTAGTTCATCGTCCCTAAAAGCCTGTCTGTTTTATCGTGGAACTGATATACTGGCTACTTCGAGTGTGTGTGTGTGCGTTCGTATGTGGGCATGTGTGCTCGTCTGTGGGTGTGTGTATGTGTGTGTGAGTTGGTTTGTTCGTGTTCGTGCACCCAGGATGTACAAGTGTGCTCGTGTGCGCAATGAAAGTGCGTTGTAAAGGTAGACAGATGTGTACGTTTTGAGGGTTCGCTGGAAATTAAGTGGTTTCGATGCTACCCTACTCGCTGCGTCAACCATGAGATTACTTTCCCAAACTAAATTTAGTAGTGGGGAAAAATTCCTGACTCAGTGTATTAAAACGTTGAAGAGGATGGGAGCAATTAAAAGCAGCGAGAGAGAGCCTCGGCAAGGAGGATGAGTAGAGCTCCGTGGCAAAGTCGGACGTATTTGAAAGCACAGAGCTTGTTTGGCATTATGCGACATGAGTGTGTGTGTGTGTGTGATGCTGAAATAATTCTACACCGTGTATAGAACGAGAAGTGTGTAGAGAGAACGAAAAGAGAGGTGGTTATTAGCACTTAATAATAGTTAAGAATTTGTACAGGAGAGAAGGAGATGATTCTCCACGGAGAGCTACTTCGTCAGTTCCACATCTCACACGAGAAGAGCAAGAAGGAAAACTAGAAAGAATGCATGATATTTCCAATATGATCCAAATATGCAAATTAAGTTATGCAGGAATTTTTGAACCTTACAACTTATAGGAGTTGCTACCCGCAGGTAGCAAAAGCACTTAGAAGAGACGCGAAAAAGTGAACTACGAAATCTACACTTTTGTAGAAATAATGTGATCAGTTCAAGGACGACATGAGCCACGCACATAATGTTCAAGCTGGGCTTGAACAGAGCTGCTGTATCTTACTATACCCTGACGTCATATTTCACATATGCGTGCATCGCTTCTCCATCCTAACAGGGCAGGCGGTATGACATTGTGGCAGCAACGGAAGGTTCCCCTGCCATAATGACGACCCCGACCGGGATCTATCGGATCTTCTCCCATGTGCAAGGAAAGGAGTTGGCGAAGATTGGACGGACTCCCACGGCCAATGCGGACGAGGACGAGAGTGAGGAGGAGGATGTGGAGGACATCCTGGAGACGTTCATAAACTCCCGACCGGATCTGAGGAACAACCTGGATGTAATAACCCAGGCCTTCCGCTTCGTCAAGTTGGATGCCTACCTGAGTTCATTGGTGAATCAGGTAGAGTCCGCCTTCTTCAACTTCTTTTAGTAATGAGTGGCCTAGTTCCGGCTCTCCGCCTCTCTTTTTGTACGCATTATAATGGGGAAAATGTTGATGAAAGAAGTAGAGGCGGCGTGGCATGTGTTCATACGTGTGTATGCCTATGTGTGCTGCATGTGTGTTTACGGGGAGATGTGGGGCGGCATTGGAAATGGAAGGGTTTCTTGGCACAGGCTGCGGAGCAGCTGACTGGAAAATTAACGACTGACATTGACATTGTGAGCTGAGGGCCGGATTCTCACATTATTTTAAGTTACATTATCCTTCACCTTGTCCCTCTATAGCATATATACCAAGAGTGCATGCAGTTCAGGAGTGGCGAGAGAGATTCCACCTGACACTGGCGGAAAATGCTATGTTCAAAATAAATCATTCAGCTCAACTCAGCAGCAGCTGGAATATTGGGCACGGAATTGTTTGAAGACGAAATGGAGCAAGAGGAATGTGTATACACTACTATAAAAGTGGGTGTGTACGCAAGCAAGCGTGGAGTTTCAACATGAAAGGTGTTTTAAAGGAAGGCCTCTGTTCCCTTGCTCGTTTCCGGTGTGGTAAAGCTGCTGCAGGCCGGATGGAGGAGTGATTAGCATGAATCCCTGGAATGCATCCGGGAGGTTACACACCGTGATCCAATTTAAATTACTTAACACAACTAGGGCAAAGTTCATCCCTGGAATCTTATGACAGCTTCGGGCTCATTATTTTTACTTGAATTTCCGACTCTCGGAGACTCTCTAATATAATCATTTCCTCCTAATTCCGATTTGGATTCATGAGTGAGAGCCGTATGAAATTTTCGGTGACGATAGAGCTCTTTCTCAAAAACTTTATAATGAACAACTACGGGTTCGCAAAGGAAATTTCGTGGTGAGGCGGCAATAATAGCACAGCCACTACTACATTTCTTCCCTTTGCAAAATGTTGGATTTTATTACGTGCAGATTCCCTTTGTATTCCGCAGCTGAACAAACTTCAGGAGAGTCAGGAGCACTTGCAAGGGATGACGGTGAAGCAAGAGACCAAGTTTGACATCCTGACTCGGGAAATGAAGTCCTTGGGTAAGACTTCCCAACCTTTCTCCATTATATTTCCGACTCAGACGGACACGCACAAACTAACTCGCAAGCAAACACAAACTCACACACAAGCTCTTCTATTTTAGAAAATTTTTACTCTCCCACTAAACAAGTTCGTCTATTTTCCTAAACAATGGAATCAAATGCGCTAGTATACATGTCTCTTAATTGGGAGCGTGTGTCAGTGGGTGGCGGGAGCACGTGGAGCTCTCACCACATAAAGTACGGTAATGGAGGAACCGCTCGTGTGTGCGTGACTGCTTGAACAAAACAGCGGGAATTCCTGTCGAAATGTCTGCATGTATTCCCATATAACTGTGTGTACGTGTGCCACTCTGTGAGTCGTGATATCCGACATTATTGTAAGATGAACCATGTCGTGGGTAGAGCACACAATGTCACTCCCATTTGCACAAGCCGTAATTCAAAACCTGAATCTCGTTTCCCAGTGAGCCGTTTTGGAAGGCCAAGTCGAGTCAAGCGGTTCCCAATAGTTTCCATGCCATTATAGACGTGAGGACAACATAATTAATAATCAGTATGGGAGGAGTTTGTAGTTTTTGGAATCCTGTCTTAGTTTACTCCCAAAAGTTGAGAAAACTTTGCCGGGTTAGATATTTCTATGGAGAGTCAATTCCTTTATATTTTGGAGGGAAAGTGAGAGGAATCGATGAGTCTGCCATTCCTGTGGAATGACCCAAATTCCGTAGCTTTTCCAATGTATTATAAATTATTAGCATGGCGCAAGTTTGATTACTTTGACTGCTTTACAACAATTATATATTTTAGAGACTCACAGCCACATCCTTCCCATTATAATTATCATATAAGGGTTGGTAGTGTTACGGTGGCCAAGAAAAATAATACAGCTGTGTACATGAGAGCCAAATATTTAATTCGCACAAGCAGTTCCTTAATTTAGCATGCAGGCAGGCGCGCTTGGATGCAGATACGTGTATACAGTCCACCTCCACTCATACACACAGAGTTTCAGCAGGGATCCATGGGAACTTGTGTGTACATAGCCACCCGGATTGTACATTTATATTAGTACTCACGGCTGCTATTTCAGCCATCACAATTGTGAATTGGCGGGAAGACATTACATTGGGACCACAGACCCGCTCACTCTACTTTCACATGTGGTGGACACACGGTCCATACAAATATACATAATTATTATTATTATGAACCATAAAAATAGTGAAGGGAACACTTTTGATGGGATGATATTTGAAGAAAGTTTTACACTCAATTTTACAGCCAATTCATTATCCGGGGAATCCACCAAGTTGAAGGATGTAGAGGAGCGAATTGAGAGTGAAATGACAACAATGAACCAGCGACTGGATTCAGCAGTGGAGAAAATCATCAAGTCATCTACGGTGTAAATTACTTTCTCCTCATTCTTCTCCGTCCTTCGCTTCTTACTATGTATTCTCTCTCTTTCACACACACACAGTGCATCTCACTCACTCTTCCTCTCTGTCTCTCCCACTCTCTCAATAGTCAAATGATGATTGCTCCGTTCATGGATTCATCCCCGTTCCCGGTCCCATTACTCTTCTACGGACCCCCGCACATACAAAAGCGGGCCCTGGCACATTTAATTTCCACGCACATAGACCCATTCACACACACACATGCATTCACATGCACATAGTCATACGCTCACAACACCAGTCACATTCACCCTTACATACTTCACACACACACTCATTCAGACACACACATATAGTCACACGTTCACAAGACCAGACCAGTCACATTCACGCTTACGTTTTTCAGTCACACGAAGAGATATATATTCAAATGCACACACATTGACACGAACCCACGTGGACACACACACACAAATCCACGTAATCACATACGTACACCGACGCACGCACGAAGAGTCCATGTCGTACACATACATTCACATGGAGGCACACAGACACACACGCACATTACCACATGAACACACGTGTAGACTCATTCGCAGCTCTCTCTCTCTCTTTCCAACCATGGAATGGTCTCTTTACTATTCGCGACTGTCAAAAACTACACGAATGTGAGCAGAGGACAGAGAATAACGGGGAAGAGCGAATTCCCATTTCGCGCACGCATGAAATATGCAAGGTCCTTAATTGCCGTCATGCTCAAACGCGGTTGAAAGACGGAGTTGATTATTTTCCCATTTGATTCTAACCATCATCGAATCCCATCCCCCACCCCCTGTCAGCTGTCAACCCCACCTCATTCCAATCCCTTTGAAGCTTCCAGTGCGGTCCGAAACCCTAACAAAGGCTTGAAACAAGCCTGCGGGATAAATATCACTTCCATTATTTGTTTTCTACTCTGCTGTCTTAATTTTGGAGAGGGAAAAAGTCCCGCCCATTCATTTTCCTCTTCCCAGTAGTTCAATTAATTACTCTCGTCACTTTCCAATTCCTTTCCAGGTCGGATTTCCTCACAGATGCCTCCAAGGAATCCCGGGTGAAACTTGATAAAATGGAGAGCCTGACCGAGAAAGTAACTGGAATTATTTTTCTTCCACTTTTCCCCCCTTCCCTCATCTGTCTCACTTCGTTGCCTAACAGCGGGCTGTCTCAACTCCTACTCAATTTAGGTTCTCGGTGAGCTCCAGTCAGTGAAGACGGAGCTGGGTGACGTGGGTCATGCATCCATCCAAGCAGTCTTCAACGTCCAGGTGAGAGCCAACCCTGACTTTTCTTCGCCAAGGATCCAATTGGCTACTTTTTGTCCTCATACCCTACACTAACACCGCATCCGCGGATTCCATAGAGGAGAACCAGTACCAGTGTGAGGCTAAAAAATCTATCATCAAGATTCATAAGACGTGCCGGGCAGGAGCAGGGCGCCGATGGCGGTAAAGAGGACATTCCATGCGCTCATTGGTCCTACTTAACTGTCTTTATCACCAAGAAGGGGCACAGTTCCTGTGTCAATGGTGTGTCATGAGCCATGAGAATGTGGAATGTTAATGGGATATTTCCTCAGAGTCCCGTAGAGACCCAGCTTGAGCTAACCTATAGCCACATGAGGGATAAGGAGCTGACATTCCAGTCGAAATTTCCTTCCCCTCTCTTCAGTCCTTACTGCCAACTATTCCTGCCGAAATGCTAGGGAGCCAGGTTCTAGCCATTTTTCCTCTCCAAAAGTAAATTCTGCATGCCTCTTAAGTCTACTTCACCGAAATCTGCATGCTCACCCCCTCCTATTCCCTCCTGATATGGGACTCCACGTGTTTGTCCGTTCCTGTGGTAACGGTGGGAACTTTTTCTTGTAACTACAAAGTGTGTGTGGGGCACAATAGAAAGCCAGAATAATTCCTCCCACATTCCGAATGGCATATAGGCCATTCCCAAGGATATTTCGCTCCTCATATGTCCCCGTATATTTGTACGGCTGCCATTTCCCCCTCCAGCTCGAGCCCGAGTCATGTGACAAACGGACTCTTTAGAGTAAATTGAATTGGTCCGCATGGGGAATGAATGAAGGGCGATGCTGGGGCTGGTGCTTCAGGGGTAGGAGACCCACCGAGGAAACTAATCCTTTTAACTTCCGTGCAACAGTTCCGGGAGAAAATCAAATACATGCATATTTTCTCTTACGTACACAAAAAAATTGACACAGAAAACAGAGGAGAACTTGATGACAGCCATGGCGGGGATGGAGAACCGGACGATTTACGCATTGCGACAGGAGTCTGTACCAACTCTGCCCGCTTCTACTACTACTACTACTACTACCGCTGGCTTACAAGCTGGAAGTGGGGAGAATTCCCACATCATGATGGCGGACTCGAATGGGATCCCAAGACCGCGCTCTGGCTCCGTACCGGCTCCTACGTCGTCATCACCGGTATCCTCCGCCGCTCCAACTTGCTCACACCGAAACACCATGACGGGTAGTTCCATACGTATATATATGTACATATATTTATTATGTATGCTACACAAATTTATTTCAAAATATTTTTCAAGAACGTCCATGTGTACATCATCATCATGGTCGTCATGATCCCTGAGAAAAATAAGACGCTGGGGCATGTATCTTAAGCTAGGGAATAATTTAAAAAATTCTCTGCCTCTCTCACCCTTTCCCTCCTCTCCCACTTACTTATCTCACACTCGAAGCGGCTTGTCATCTAATCTTCTAGTTTAATTAGAGAACATTGTGCTAACTCATCATCTTCAGCTTCCATTCCCGAAGTCCCGCTCGACGGAGGAGTTGTGCAAAGCGAAAAATTCATTTTCCTCGTCACCGACCCAGCAAGACTTTTCCGTGATTAACCTCCCCCCAGACAGAGCTTTTGCCCTAGCATGTGAGGGGAATACATTGTATATATATATGTATATTTATATACTCACTTTTATATTTGGGGTCCAACGTAAGACCATGCATGCACTATATAGTAC
Organism: Pseudobourletiella spinata; assembly: GCA_009870155.1. Taxonomy (NCBI): domain Eukaryota; kingdom Metazoa; phylum Arthropoda; class Collembola; order Symphypleona; family Bourletiellidae; genus Pseudobourletiella; species Pseudobourletiella spinata. The sequence continues at coordinate 36,553 of WJFA01000206.1, read as the reverse complement.
TGTTGCACAAAGGGTGACTCTCTCACTTATTAAGTGCGGTGCTCTGAGAGTGAGCTGGCCTCCTCCATCTCGAGCCCTATCCTATCAAGGTATATATCTATTAATGTTAGGAATTTTGTACTTGCAGGGAAACCTATGGATTGCGCTCATATTCGCCAGTCTGGAAGGACGAAGAGTGGAGTGTACAAGATATATCCGTCGGCGGAATTAGCCAAAGGAGTTGAGGTAAGTGCCGTCTGAATCGGCGGAGTGAGAGTAGTAGTACAGCAGTGTAATATATGTATGTATATCATATACCATACATGCACTATCATATACATATATATATGGGTGAAAGTGAGTGGCCTGTAGGAAATGAAAGGTTTTTTAGTGGAGAGTAAATAAGAACAGAGGCCGTGCGACTCAGGCTCACCGAACGCCCACCATCCCTCGAACATGTGTTCTTCAAGCTGTTCTTGAGGATCTTCCCCTATTTGAGTCGATGAGTAGCCGTAGAGAGTGTACCGAAGCGCTGCATGTTCTTGATTACGGGGAAAACATAAGGGAGAACGAGACAGGAGAGCACGGATACCTGATCCCCTTCAAAGAAGACTACAGAGAGCGGAGAAGAGGCTCAAAGCAAGGAGAAGAGATGAGAAGACTATGGAACACGCTCTGCCGTGAGAAAAGCGTGGAGTCTAGCGGGATGGTGAGCGGGTTGGAGTAAGTGTTGTGAGCTCCCCGCTTCCGCCTATGTCTCCCTATTTCGTCCAAACGGACTGCACTCCTGCCATTTACAAATCAGCAGTACATGCAAACACACACACACACATCATCATCATCATCAGGGGGTTACAACCGCATTGGCAGTCATTTGAATGTACAAGTCTCTTGCTAACAGAACTACAGCCTCATCAATCCTCTTTTGATTCTCCAACCTCTCTAGAATCGACTGTGGCGGGACGGACAAATGTTTTTTTTACTAAAATTCTACCTCCCAAAATTTTCTTGTCTCCCCTTCCTGTTGGCTCTCCCATAGATTTTTTGGCGAGATTCCTAACTTGGACACAGTGTGAGCCGTTCTGTTCCCTCCTTACACACTGTGGAGAGAGAATAGGGCTCTGAATTGTCTCTCAAATGTACTTGTTATAAGAGCTTTACCGATGAACACGCCGTGGTGATCAGAGGCAGCATGTGGTAGAGATGGAAGTTTGAGATTCTCGTCGCGCGCGTTCACATATGTCACTTTATTACATCGGTATGACACGAATCTAATGAATGAAAGCACCACTATCTGCGTCCAGACATGTCCGCAGTCCTTAGAAATTCTACAGAGAAGCTTGATGAAGGGATGTATTTATACTATGTTAAACTATTGGAATAAGCAAGAGGGATATTGGGAATTGCATACAGATATGTGAAAATTTAATAATATTGCGGTGCGGATTCATATGGTGGGGTGGAAATTCGGTCATCTCATCATGATGTTTAATGCTCATTTTGCACTATATTTCATTAGGTTTTCTGTGACATGGAAACGGATGGCGGGGGCTGGACGGTGATCCAGCGGCGGAAAGATGGACAAGGAGTGACCCCGGAAGATTTTTTCCGTTCCTGGGAGGAGTATGAGATGGGATTTGGATCTCCGAAGGACCACGTATGGCTGGGTCAGCAGAATCATCCTCATTTAATGTCATACAAATGGAATTTCATCCCATCCCCTATATATCCACTTTCGGTTCCCAATATGAAGGCGGCGCACTTTGAGTTAGCCCCAGCTTTGATGGCATAGGGAATCATGTGTTATGCGGCTCCTAAATGTACGTAGCTTTCTCCCGATTTGTATGGGCATGGATTCGCATCAGCAGTTGTGCCCACCTACCAACACGCCGCTCCCCTGTCGGATTTTTAAAACCTTTGTTTCCTCCCCTTCCGACTTAGTCTCACCGTATGTTTGTAGTAGTAGTACTAGTAGTAGTAGTCAGCAGAATTACGGTGGTCATTTAGGTCGTAACTTTTGGCAGAGGACTTTGGGCGGGGACGGGCTCCCGCTCCAAATTTATCGGGAATCATTATCATTATGACCGGAGCTGGGCGTGTAATGTTCTTCATGATTAGAAATTATTACCAGGAGTTCCGAGCATGATGACAGAGTGTAACTATGTGTAGTGTATAGCGGCCCTTATCCTACAGTCCATCCATTGTCCTTACAAGTGGACACGTTAACCGCAAGAACTCTGCTCCAACGGAGGGATCTTAGACATTAGCATATATAGGGAATTGTCAGAAAAGTTGAAGGTTCTCTCTCTCTTTTCTCTCTCTCTCTCTCTCTCTATTTCCCACACATTTGGAACACTTTCTCACTAGCATCGCAGTTTCTGTAACAGTCCTCAAGTGTGAAACTATGTGGCGGGGGACAACTACTATACAGAATGATTACGGGGCGCGGAGGCATGCTGGGAGCAGGAAAGTGTGTGGCTGTGTGGGACTCTATGATAAAAGCGGGAACGTGAAATCCGATGGGAAGGGATGAGCACCCCCAAGGGTGACCTGTACGCAATCCCATATATACGTGTCTCTCCGTCTCCATTGAGAGCTCCGTCCATGCAAGGACAACGGCGTACTCCCGCCATTTATCATCCAAGGATGGCCATAGATTTTATACTTTCCCCCCGTCAACCCTCACACATTTCAAACGTTGACCCCATTCCCTTAAATACACGGATTTCCCCTTGCGAACTCGGAAACCTCAAAAAGAACAATCAGGACAGCGAGGGGATGATACCATCTTCTGTAGCTCGTCAGCGAAACAGTCACACACTCAGGCAGAGGTTTCATGTGCAATAGAGTGGTGCCTCCGTGCCGGCCATGAACACATCTTTAGACTCTGGTCACATTCCAGAGATATCACATGGGGATCCAGCCTCATAGCCATAGCCCAGTATAAAGCGCATGTAGCACATGACCAGTAGATATCAGAAGGTGGCGGGATGATAGGTGATCCCATTGAAACAAGTACGCTGCGATGGCATGATTCCTCTGTGCATAATCCCAATCCCCGTATGAAGACAGATTCACCAAGTTTTCAAAAGAAGTACATACACATCCCAAGCTACATCAAATATGGCCCCGTCTTTAGAAATTAGATGCCATTGTGTGATAAAAAGTGAGAAGGATGTGTCTTCTTACCCCTACTCAAGGGTGTGCGGGTGCAATGAAGCGGGTAATCAGCCAGCTGCCCTTCTTGCTACATGGGAACAGGCTGACGGAGGAGTGGAAGGAGTGAGCTGGGAATATAAAGGGCTCGAATAACATCCATAATATTTTCTATAGGCTTATCAACCCTCGCAGAATTGACGGCCATGGGGGATCAATTGCTGAAGATAGAGCTGATGGACTGGGATGGGAACTCCCGAATGGCCCAGTATGGCTACTTCCGCGTTGCCAACAGTACGGATCGCTACCGCCTCCACATTACAGACTACAGCGGGACCGCCGGTATGTGATTTTACCTCCATTTTCCCAAACCCTCTCACATGGGAATACCCCGTCTGCGATTTGGCACTCAGAGCCATTTCATAGCCAGTTATGGCGGTGGGAATGGTAATGGTTGCCGAACGCGGACGACGTAGGGGACGGTAACATGTGTCTGCGGATCGATCAATTGAAAATTAATATTTATTTTAATACAATGATTGCGTGTATACGGGAATGAGATGAGGGGAATGAGCTGGGCGGAGCATTTCGCCGATAGTGATTTGATATTTCGGAGGAATAAGAGGACGACGATATGAGCCATGATTCAAGATCAAATATTGGCACACTGAGGCTACTGTTAAACATTACAGGAGGGTAGCCAACTTCCAGCGGGAGGAGGCCAATGGTCGTAGCCTCGAAATTTCCAACAGGGATGGATCGAGTTTGAGGGGAATGTGATTAGACTTACAAATCGCCAATGGGGGGGATTTTAACTTTATTCCCAAACTTCCAACTAAAACTAGTTACACGAGGAAGCCCCTGCTGTGCGCTCCCCCTATTTGTTTTCCGTTTGAAAAATGAATGTGTACCTATGGATGAATCGCTGACTGGTCCACTGTTCGGCCCATTACAAATAGGACAAAGTTTCCCATTGCCAAAACGTGAGGGGAATTCGAGGGGAAAGTTGACTCCATGTGGCACAAGCCGCCCTTGCTCCATTTCTCAAGTTGATTTTAGAGGAAGGGACGGCGGGAGAAACATAGAGAGACAGGAAGGAGGCTTTTGTGATGTGATCTGGAAAGGCTAAAGTCTTCCGCAATGCCTCCCTGTCTCGCTCTTCGTAGGATATACAATGTAATATTGACAGGACGGAGCGGTGGGAATTATATGTAACGGAAAGGTTCTTTTCCCTTTGTGAAAGTCACCGACTCCATCGTAGGATTTTCACTGGGACAAGTTGAAGTTACCATGGTGGGAGGTAGGCGTCTGGGCAATGAATGGGTTTCCGCTGTGAGATCAGAGCCGTCCCGGTCGAGAGTCACATTTACATCCGGATACGGATGATGGTGGTGATGTTGTATTACGTATTCACGTGGCGCCTACTTCCTCAATCCCTACACAACGTGGAAGGCTTGTGTGAGGCTCAAACGGGGAACTGAAAAATCCAACCGATTTGTCCGCCGCCGGACTAGATTAAGATCTGAATTGTTTGTGCCTACACGCGTTTACAGTCCGTAGAGGCTGTATGGAGAGGCTCGAGCATATCCGAGGGTTTAGTGGTGGAGCGCAATACTCACGCAAGTTTCTCAATGCAGATAAATTGTGTGCATTTTAGTGTAGTAATTCGAAAAATCTCGGTATCTTCATAGTGGTAGATTATGGAGTTGAAGTCAACTTTTCCAGACGTTATTGAGGTTACGTACTTGCGGATGCCTCGAGGGGGAAGGGAGGAAATGATGATCAAAACTTGGTTGTTTCTGGACTGCTACTCTCAAGTTGCGGAGTGTAGCCCGCATTTCCTTAATGTTATGCCTTACGTGGCTCAAGTTCTTAAATTGATGCGAGGGGATGGATGAGGCTCGAAGGTCATTGCTTTTATGTTTTACGTTTTTATGACTTCTGGAAAAGTTTGGAGTTGGCCGGGGCTGCAAGTGGCCATAGTCAATCTTCCCCATGGTACAATTAGACTCCATCACCATAGTAACTTCCAGAGATGGGAGATTCGCTTACAAGAATTTAAGGATTCTTGAATTTTCTTTCAACTTCCGGATTTCATGTTGATTTTATAAAGTGTATTACACAATATTTACTGCTGGTGCACGTTTTGGAAGGTATAAGTGTATAGATAGATCCTTCAGCTAAAATATTAACACTTTCTGCAAATATCCTAATCCTTGACGAGGCATTTTAAGGAGCGTAGCAAAAGACCCTGGGCCTCGGCAGTGCCAGTGAAGCACCCAAGGGCACCAGCTGATGCCTAGATAACAAACAAACTTTATGAGGCATATGCATTGAGATTTCTTGAGGTTGAATATAAGAAATTTTCGTAATCTTTTAATCTGTAATCTTTCGAGTACACAGAACTAAAAGTGGTCATCTGAATTACAAAATTGGCATAGTATAAATCCCCTATGAAATATAATTTGGGTTTTCCCCACTACTGAACACCAGTTATGTTTACTAAATATTATTTTCCAAGCACTTCCCCCATTATTAGAAAAAATAGTCGGGAGAGAAGGACAAAGAACAAAATCTCAGTTCTCACATTTCCCATTGTTTCCTGTTGTTGCTGACCCATGATTACTGGCGGTTGGCGGGGATTGAGTATATATCCAGGATTTTGATGAGTATCCGATTGTCAGGGAGGGTGTAGTAAGTTGTGAACAGCAGGTCTGTAGGGGCTGAGCAGGGAAGAACTGATAAGTGTTCTCCTATTCTTACCCAGCCAATGAAACTCAGCTACTCTACGGCGATTTTTCATCTGGAGTAATACGATAGGGTATTTTCTAGGCTAGAGAATTGGTACGTTTAGCAGATGGAATGACTTCTCTATAGTCCCGTAACCCGTATCAAGCTGAGACCAAACAGAGAGAAATAGAATGTGGGTTCAAGTTTGCTCTTGAGTTATCAAGTGACGTGAGACGAACCTGGTTAATGAACTCACAGGGATCTTATCCGCGTTAAATGTACTTGCCCGAACCGGGCTGAAGAGGACACTGCACTCATGTTGATTCAGGGCTAATTATTCTTTTTCCAGGGGACTCCATGGCCTACCACAACGGGATGCAGTTCACGACGCGAGACCAGGACAATGATTTGGAGCGGAGCACCAACTGTGCCCAGAAGTACCACGGAGCATGGTGGTACAAAAACTGCCATCAAGTGAGTTTTCTCCAGTTAGGTAGCGTGCATAAATTACGTAACGCGCTTGGGATGGGTGGTCCTTCTAGAGGCCGCGTTACTGTCCATTTAAGCCTGTATGTTCAAAAAAGCGTCACTGTGGGAGGTGGTGGGTAATTGTTCAACTTTGGCGTTGCGTAATTTATGCACGATACCTCAGCAGGAGCCACCGCCGAAATGCATGAGGGCTATATACATGGGAACACACTCGGTCCTTTCCCGTCCCTACGTTTCCTATGGCGGGCTAAAAGCATGCCGAGAGCCTCGTCCACAATATGTTGCACTCACTTTTCCCCATTCCATGAATTAATAATCAGCTCTGCACACCCGCTTTTTGTCTCACAGACACTAAAACCGGATCATAAGTAATATCACACACTCCGTGTGAAAGGAACCACAACCAAATTTCTCAGGCTCCGTTTATTACAGCCGACTTTGATTTATCCATCGTCTGATTCTGTCGGAGTCGGAAGGTCATACATTTCTATACATGCGTATACATATGTCCTCTTCCATGAGCCCCGTCCCGCTGGAATATAGAAGACTTCCTTCCTTCTGGTTTGGCGCTGCCTCCTACTATTTCCTTGAGCTGGAGGGGGGTATGAGAGCGCTGAAAACATGAGAACGTACAGGCAGTAGGATGGAGAACACCAAAAAACTTGTACTCTGAACTCGGAGTCGGCACATACATATCACACACCTCGGGGTGTCCTTTTCCTGGTGCAAAAGTCAGGTCTCTTCCCCCAAGTCTCGCACAGTTTTAATAACACAAACTGCTGCCGAGGCCCCTAAAAGACGTAAAAAGACAAAGGGGATCTCATCCATCCAGACTTTCATGATCCAACTTTGATCCGAAATTACTTTTAAATATCAAGTGATCCATTCGTATGTGAGAGTTTATTATCTGCTCAAGTAGGGGCTTCATACTGAGGAACGGGATGCCACTTAGCAATTTTCTACTCTTCAGAGAAACATGGCCACCGCGAGTGGGAAGATGGGTAATATATTGTACAATCATACAATTTAGTACACACGAATTTCCCGAATGTGGATCGTCCCTGCCGCTCATGCTATAGACTATGACTGGCATATTTCCTCCCTTGGCCAACGACCAGGAACCCGACTAATTTGTTGGAAATTCATGATGGTTCATGCGATAAATTTTTTTGCGAACCTCGGGTACCGGCAGAAGGGGATAACTCTACGATATTACTTCCGTCTGCACTCAACCATGATGATTTTACCGGATGAAGACGCAGGGAACTGTACCTCCGAACATACACAAAGATCATGACGAGGTTAAATGTCCTGAAACTACGGATCCGGGGGTGGGAAAATTTATGATCGTTCATACGTTCATGCGTATGCGTAGCCAAGAGAGGGTACACTAGCACAAATGTATACCTTACTCCTTTGAGGGAATGCCAACAATCATGCACCACCTCGGAAAAACCTGGTGGAAGGAAACAGATTCATTCAGAAGAGTCGGTTTATTCCTCGGGATTTCTAAAGGGTTTTTTGATGGCGGTACAAAATATGTGGCCACGATGTAAATTAAGTGTATGTGGAACTTACATGGACTCCCCGCACCTGTAACCGGAGTCCCCCTCCCCCTCTGGCCATAAGTCCTGCGGCAATGTATGGGTCCCCGTGTGCCGTGTGGCGGGGAACATGGGAAGGAACTAAGAGCTCGTAAAAATTCCCTTTTAAGTGCCTTTAAAATTATGAGTGTCTTCAACACGGACATGTTAGAGTTGTATCTTAGGATACGAGCGGGGAGGGAGGGGGACATAAAACTTTTTCCTTTATTGCCCCCAGTCCAATAGACTCCGAGAGAGTCGCCTTAACCCCATTCCCGAACGTGACAGTGAATCGTTAGAAGGGCTCTTGATGAGTCTATATAACGGACTGACTATGCCACAAATGTCAACTACTTTGCCTCCGCGCCTTTAGATTCACTATTTATTCATGATTATCAGGTTGAGACTAGAACAACACCGAAAGTTGTTCCTCAACTCATCCATGAGGTTTCTCTGTTGTTGGAAGAATTCATGTCTAGTGAGGGGAAAGGAAGAATTGGCCACGAGGATGACAGGTGTAATGATAAGGACGTGGTTATTGCTCACATGTGCCTTCACGTACCATTAATAATTACTGGACATGAGCAGCTTCTACTCATAGCAGAAAAGTTTGGGTGGGAATGAGGCTATTTGACAATGTAGGTATCACAGCCAAAGATATTTTGGGTCCCAAGTACGCCATGGAAGCATAATATACGCTGAATGGACCTACTTAAGAGCATAGAATGTCCCTAGACAAATTACCCTCTAGCATTTCACACTGTTTTACCGCTGTTTTTGACATAATTTATGGAATCGTCCGAATGGTTCTCCCTGGATAGGCGAGGGAGGGAAAAACGTGAAATCCAACTGCGCCTCGTTCTTATCAACGTCCCTTCCCCCACTTCCCTGTCCTCCGGTTCGATAAATAAGGGACGACACTTTAAGCTCCCTCAGGGGCCATGCTCCAATTATATGACTGTAGACGGAAGAAATTAAAAACGACATCAGAGGGCTCTTAGCCTTGTGCCTTCCGGAGGATTACCCAGTTCGTCGCATCATTTGGACGACCTTCTAAGGGTAAACCAATAATGTGTTGATCCCACAGCAGAAGTTTTTTCCCACTTTCATGTCTACAGCCAAGGTGTTAGGGCTTATGAGGTAATGAAAAAAATTAGGAGAAAATCCAATTTCTTTCGTCCCACTGAGCTCCAAAATGTAGCCATGATGATATGAAATGAACCAGAGACAGTGCAGCTCAGTGCACCGTTTTAGTGCCCCCCCCCGCTTACTAATTTTCTCATTGGAATGAATTTAGGTTGTAAGAAAAACTTTGAATTTAGAAAGGTGGATTTTCTTTTAGCGGGAGGGGAAGCTGTGTGAAACGTACTTATTGAGGCTCCGACAGGTGTGTTACTTTCCACGAGTATACTGAATAGAATTCTTGTCTAGTGGTGGGCAATTACTGTGGTCAGTGTAAGTACAACAGTTTTCGTCCTTTCCATTAGTTGAACTCGCGGTTGTGTGTTAGAGGGAAAGTCCTTGGGCGTACATATAACCCTTTACCCTGCTTGTTCTGGCAGGCTGTATCAATGGTCACCTCTGCCACAACGAAAGTAAAGGATAAATGCCTCCACTAGGAATAATACGACATGGTAAACATAGTGTGGGAAGACACCGCAATTGTACATGTGCTGTCCAACGAAGGGCCCATTTGCTAAGACGAGGCGGAAGTCTTCCCCAAAGGTAAAGCACGGTTGACAGCACAGTTTATATGTAGGTCTCTGCACCATTGGGATTCGTGGATGGATGGACTTTGCTCTCCATGGCGAAGCAAATGTCTCCTGCCGTACCCACTTAAGAGGCTTTTGTAAATTAGCTCAATAGCTAGGATGAGCTACCCACCACAGTGGGAGAAGCTTTCTGTAGAATTATTGTACTTGTACAACGGACTCAATGGAGGGCGATTCTACATTGTCAGTGTAGTACTAGACATTTGGGGTTCCATAATGTGCTTCGTGTCTGTAAGAAAGCCTGTATAGACCTGCTTGAGCTGATATTGTAGTTGTGCGCTGTCCACGTTTAATCCACTATTTGTTTGGAGTATCGAGAATAGAATGCTGCATTTCCATTGAATGAGTTATATTTTTTCTTACTTTTACAAATAGCAAATTAAAGTAGATCCGACGCAAGTTCTACATCACTGAAATCTGCCCACTGTAGTTTGCCACTTGCTCAAATCTAAGTTTAAGGCTCTTGCGGCTTTGCATGGTTTTACTGTTGGAATGCCCGCTGAAAACAAAAACAGTGTGCCAATACACGAAGTATGAGGCGGGAAATAGTTGTTGTGAAATACTCCGACTCGTGCCGCAATGATAATTGATTTCGAGAGCATCCTACATTTTACCAGTTGGGATTATTCATGTGAGAATATCTGCACAGCTCGGTAAGAGGATTTGGTGAACGATTCACTTTGAAAACCGCTGATGTAAGTTATTTCACGAGAGGATTAAAAGCAAAACTTGACGCCCCTTTTGCAGTTGCATAACGCTTGTCGTTTTCACAGATTAGACATTACGGAGTCCATTTGGCGGAGGCAGCGGGTGAGCTGTCGAATTACCACGGGAGTATGATCCGAAAATCACATTAGATGGGAGAGCTCATAAGCATTTATGAGTATTTCTAATTAAACCAAAACACATAACTGTCATCTCTGGGTGCAACGACTTATGAGAATTACAGATGAACGAATGGGAGCCAAATTAGTATCCATCACCCGTAGCAACTCCCCCAAGAAGACTCGCTCGACAGTGATGGAGGAAATCCTGTCGTTTCGTAACTATTTCAAGGTTGAGTAAGTCGGAGGGAGCGGAAAGTATGCTTCACTCAGTTTGCTTCGGTTTGAGATGCGCAGGAGGAGGTCGTAGGTCTTATAGTCTGTCGCTCCATCACGTGGAATGCACTATGCTGGTTGCTAATGCTGGTCTCCTCGAGTCCCTAGACAGTTCAATGGAGAGAATGCAGAGCCTGAGTTCAGTGGAGTGGAGCCTACAAAACCTATATTTATCCGCTCTCTCACCCTGGGCCAAGGGTCACCGGTCCAGGTTTGAATGAGCTGTGCCGGGGCCAAACCTGCAGATCCGCGAACGGGGACTGGTCTTGCTAAATCCTGATTGCATGGACTTAAGCTGGTTTTGGTGGAAGACGGGAAGAACCGGAGGGGATGTAAATTTTGTTGGTCCCGACAAGTTGGTCAAAGGGTTGGATATGAAGTGGGGCTTCGCAACAACCTTGACTACATGAAGTAACATTGAGGATAAATCCAGCCGAAAATTGCCGCTTATGCTGCCTCTGACAGGTTAATATGAGCTGGCGGGACAAACCCCTTTCATCTCGCCTTAACTACATTCTGACAATTTTATGAACTTGTCTGACATCAAGTTGGAGGTAAGCACACACCTGAGTCAAGTCTATATTGTGAGTATTCACGCTAGAGTCAACAAGGGACGTTGAATAGATCAATATAATGTATTTATACCTGAGAAATGAGAGGTTGATCCGGCCCAGGTCATAATTTAAAGTCATCAGAAGTGCGGTGGGTCAATATATTTTGGTTTCATAAGCTATTTATTGTGTGTTGTGTGCCAGAGCGGTGTGTCTGAAGTGGAAGTCGTTCCCGGGAACTGAGAACACTGGAAGACTAGAGAATAATTTGTGGGCAAACAGGGTTCAAAAGTTCACACGCACTTCTTCGCCTCTTTTTTGTCACTCAAAATCAAAATACTTTTCCCATAGTCGCAAATCTTTGGGGAACACTTTGCCGTTACTCTTACTTTATTGCGCTGTGCCGCAGCAAAGTTATTCCATTCCCAATTTCAAACTGTGACGGATGTCATTTTTGACGCTACCCCTGTTTGATTGTGCCCGGTGCTCGCACAAAGTGACGTGAAAATCGTCGTACCTGCTCGGCCTGAGTAAACTTCTTTGCGTATTGCCCAAAGTTTCGCCAGCGTTGTGACTTTGTGGCAGTAAAAACCGCCAGGATCTCAGTTCCATGGTTTTTGAGAGGCTTTTCACGACTCGGGCGATCACCACCTTCATTTCCTGCCACTGCACCATGATGAGCATACCTTCTCCAACTCCAACAGTACACACTTTCCCTCGTTTTCCGCCAGCTTTTACGGATCATCCCATCCTCTTTCATATACCGCATATTCGGCAGCCAAATCAAATCCGATATTCCCTGAAGAATCATCTCTTTGAGGGGTGAACCTTAAGTAGCATTTTCCTTCCCAACATTTACAATAACTATGTGTACGATACATGGTGGCGGATGTAGCGTTAGTGAAACTGGATTCACACACGGGGTAATAATTTAACCGTTGATCCTCCAGCAGCGGCCGAGAGGGGAGAAAGAGAGAATACAGGAATCAGGGGAGTGGAAACTCCTTTAAGGCGTGAAATAGATGGGGCGACATTACGGCAGTCTTCTCCTCACTTGAGAGTTTTCAGGGTGAATCCCTCAGTAGGAGAGCACCCCACCGTAAACACTACGGGAAGGGTTCCCGGTTCATTTTGCAGTCGGAGAGAGTGCTGTACCCAGTGCCCATTATGCACTGTGACATTATCCTCCTTGTACTGTGATAAATTTTAGTCCGCCGCCAGTTCTCCCGACAGTTTCCCCGTCGCCTTATATGCAAAGCCGTAGTCCATCCTACCCGGCCAAAAATAGGTCCCTGTACAGCCTCTCACGCTGTGGCCATGAAACTTTTACTGAAAAACTGAGCTGGAAAGAGCAATGTCTATTAAAAGTAGGGTGAAAAATAAATCTTGGCCTCTGAAGACTCTATCAGTCCACACACAGAATGTGGAGCGACAGGCGTGTACTACTTCTAGTTGAACGGATGATTGTGAAAATAATACTAAAAGACAAGTTCAAAATACTTTCACGTGACAAGGTTAAGGGTGTGGAGCGCTGGGTCCATCGCTCAGGGTGAAGTCATGGTGCCAAGTTAGGTTTTCATATACGTGACAACGAAACAGGTCATGACACTATTGCAAAGGAGCCTCAGCTCCCAGCTGGGATTCGGAGCTACATGACAAGGTTTTGATTTTATTTGTAACTTTATCTCAGAACCCACTACGCTCCCAAGTTCCACATTTAAAACTGTGGCTGCGAGTGACGGACTGACTGAGGGAGCGGGTGGGAATGACGAAACTTTTCCATCCAACTCTTAACTAACAACATCAGCTAAACATAAAATAACAACAAGAAATGCCTTGTCGGGGAAACTGAAAAAGAGGTTCGCGCCAGAATGCGTTGTGTGGCAAAAGAGTATTGTACGTTTTAGTTGATAAATATACACGTGTACATGTGCACACAGCACACATGCACTCAGAACAAATGCACATACACATGCACACACATTTACTTGCACTCACACGCACACTTACGATTGAACAATTTGGACAGCATTGCACTTAAGTTGTTCGTTGTTACTGCGGGAGTGTGAAGCTTCTCGCGCATCTGGAAAGGATGGAGAGAACGAATCTGAATCTCGATCACTGACTTTGACAATACTCTCACCCATGGGCAGGCCTCATCATATCTGACATGGCATGGGAGTTGAGGGAAGGGACGAAAGTTTTCACAATTGCAACTTAGACCTTGGGCACCAGACTTCCCAGCGGGTCGGATGAGGCCACATTCCTTGTGATGAGCTAACAATCCCGGAACATGTGGGTATTAAAAAAAATCAAATCAGTCCGTTTCCGGCATCTAAAATAGCATCTTACCCTCATCTGACTGATTGGAAATGGAAAGGGACTGCCCGCACCGCCATGTTCACCAGAGCGTGGTTCCCTTGTGATAAATTCTCGTGAGAATTGTCCGCCTGCCTACTGGTTCAAATGAACCGTTAATACCCGGCGTTGGCATACACGCCTTCACGCATGATTCCCTCTAGAATTAGATTTAAGAGCCCCTATCAGAAGGCGTTATAATAAGGTGTATATGCCACCAGAGCTCACTCCATCCCTCGACCTCGAAAAAAATCAGGTCCTGTGGAGCTGCCTACATCGTGCAACGGGGTTCAAAGTTTTTCACATCCCTATAGACAGCCCCACATGTATATGGGCCGGACTCCTCCTCTGCCAGAGGAACAGTTCAACCGAACAGTACAGAGGATGTGCAGTGATGCTGAAACCATTTTCCCCATCATTCCTCCCGGATCAAATGACCTACAGGCTAGGAATAGGAACGACGATGGTTTGATAGATAGATAGATAGCTCATGTCCACTTGCGAATTCCAAATTTAACTATGGGTCGAGCTCCAGGAGGAGGGGAAGTACGAGAGAACGTCAGGGTGTAGGAGGGTGAGAACGCCCCCAGAATCCCTTAGTAGACAGGACAGTCTTTTGCAATTCTGCGAGGTGCTCCTCTGTCTTCACCGACACACTCTTCAAATGGATTTCCTCAACGGCAAAAGGAAGATGCGAAAGGGATAGAGAGAAAGGGAGAGTTGGTAAGTTTGCTCCCACGTTTTTACATCCGGGTTACCTATCCACACCGAGAAACAATGTCTAGCTCCCTAGCGAATAAAATACCCTCGGTCTTTCCCCCAGCCATTTTTTAGTGAAATAAAAGAGCCTCACCTAAAATCTTTCTGAGAGGCTGCGTTACTGAGGTTCATTTTGCTGCCCTATTTTTCCTAGTCGAACCCTATCGTCACTTACCGCGTGCGATGGAGTCAGTGTCAACAACATGGTAACCAAAATGAAGGCTGATTTGACCAGAAGGTACAAACCCCAGAATCGGTAGTTTTTCAGTTTATAGGCACGCAGAACGTAGTGGTAGCACCACTTCCACTTTACTTGTAGATAAATGAGTTGGAGGTTACCAAAATTGTACGAATCCGTAGGATGTAGCAGGGATGATAATGACGTTTCATTCAGTTTTACTGGGGTCACTCCAACTTGTGAAAATGTTCCACACACTCCGAAGCTTCTTATTGGAGAGGTGGACTTTCATATGGTTTCCCCACAAAAATTCAGAAACCCCACATCTGAAAATTGCATCGTCAAAAAAGAATGTGACATCTAGGCCGGCTTGTTAATTAGCAAACAGAGACGCCGTTCTCATGTATCAACTTAATTGTGTGGGAGTTGGAAGCCAAAGAAAATAAAGTCCCCCGTCTCTCTCTCCTCAGTCACATCTGGGCAGCAACAGTTAAAATGAAATAATAATAAAGTGAAGGAGCCACCAGCAGCATAGTGCTTACAGTTACGAAATAGCGAACTCATGCTTTCATGCTACGCATCCGAATCCCACACTCAAGTGAGAAGGAAAATGAGCCGAGGTAAAGTTGGAACAGGGAGGCAGGAGATTTGAGATTTTCGATTCTTATTTTCACAGCCGACGTTGTTGAGACGTAGAAAATCTCCTTCTTTGCCTTATCCCTGTTTTCCTTCGGATTCCCGAGTGCGTGGGATGAGTCTGGATGTTTGGACGAAGAAGTGGGTGGTGGAGGGGAAGTGTACGTGTTTTCGTGCGTAAACGAGGATGTTAATCCTCCTCGCTAATCGTGACATTTTCCAGGTTTGAAGCATAAAATTTAATTACATTAGAGAGGTTTTCCTTCAAAAGACATTGGAAAGGGACGTAGCACTGGTATTTGATGAGCTCGTGCTTTTGATTGTTTTCTGGGTTCTTCTCTGGGTTGGGATGGATGGTGATAGGTGATGGCGATGCTATGTTTTAGGTGGTATAGTGTGTGTGGGCGGGCTATTTAAAGCTCTGTTGTCTCCGATTCGACATGTTCCACTCATATTAAATTGTCAAGTGTGTTAACTCATGCTACACATTTCGCTGGATACCAAAGCCTGCCTGACTTTGTGTCTAGGATTAAAACTTGAACACTACTTCCCGCTTATTGTCTTTTATGAAGAGGACAGAATATGCTGTGTTTTGTGTGGGTGTTGACAGAAGCTGAAGGAAGGCTCAGCAATTGAATCAACCGCACATTGTTTCGGTCTGAACGGTGTACGGTCCTCCGTTCGGTTGAGCTCCAGTTCCGTTTCAATGGAAATAAGGTGTTGCATCAGGGAGCACGGACTACTATCGCTCTCGAACACAAAAGGATGATGATATTAGCGTCTTCTAGGAGACGCCGGGAACATTCTGTGTGATGTATAGATTGAGAGATGGCCTTCCGTAACTCGAGTGTCGGGACAAACTTTCAGCATACAGGCAGTTGGTACACAGCGTCTTGTCAACTGCTATCTGATCTTTCTACAAAGGAAAACAAATTTTCATTCCTGATAGCTGAACCCGATACCCGAGGATCCACTTTTAAGACTTCCCGTTGGCGTGCGTACCTCCTCAATCTCAGTTAATTTCTTCGTTTGAGACGTTGCTTCTATTTTGACGGGCTTCTATTTCTTTCGAGGTAAAATCGCGTTAGTTAGAAGTGTGGGGAGGTGGTAGGCTGAAACGGTTTATGGAATGGTTCGCTCAACAAAGAGTCAGAGACAAAGACATGTTTGACGTGCATGGGCTTAAAGTGGAAGAAAAATGTTCGAGATGAGTTGATGGTATCATCTGCACGCATGTTAAAGCAATCAGTAAGTACGACTCCAACTCGTTGGTGGACCACGCAATATTTATTTAGTTAATGGTAATTTCCTGGCGCTGGGTCGTCAATGAAAGGAGCCGAAATTATGCTGTCACACATATGCAAGATTTTAATGATGATGTGAAGGCGTTGCGAAGTCCAAGCGGCTGAATTATGGAAAGCAGGAACTCATGACGGTAGAACAAATTTCGGAAGCTACTATTACTTAACTAACTGTAACTACTTTAACTGAATCATTTCGTCACAATTATCTAACCGGTAATCAGGTTAAGAGAGAACAAGTGCGCGTTTACCTTGTCAATAATTTGAAACGCCGTTGTGACATGTGCAGGGGTAATACAAAGTTCTTGTGTAACTTGCCAACGCGTTGAAACATTGACGATCAAGTATTTGGGGACGGCAAAGACAGACGCATTAATACATTAATTGAACATGTGGCGAGGCCACCGCAAATCATTCCATATAATATCTCACAGTCTGCCACACATAAGTATGTAAGTTTAAATATTCAACTAAATGAACTCCATCGTGAGTTTGGAGACGAATTAAAAAATTAAGGTAAAAACTCAGTCATATTAGCAAGTACTCCGCGGACGTAAATCCTGAATGCTGCAAAAACTCAATTCCTACACTCTCGTGTATTACAATTTCGGATTGACCTCAAACAGCAGCGGCGTGGTTATGTGTGCTAAGAGCTGAAAATATGGTTGTAAATTATCTAAAGATTTATATGAATTGTATTTTGACTGTTTATACAGGCGAACCTGAATGGTCAGTACATGTACAAGGGAGGGAAGCATGTTACCTACGCCACCGGGATCAACTGGTATTCATGGCACGGCTACTACTACTCCCTCCGCAAGAGTGAGATGAAGATCCGAGATCGGCATTTCTCCGCTAGCACCATACAGTACAAGGCTTGAATGTGGGATAGGATGGAAACCTCTATAGCTATGTTTACCTGTACCTCGCAGCCACAGAGTGTAGTATCCCACCCTCCCTCTTCACTACACCTATCTTTTGTACAACAGCACAGCATGAAACCCGTGCACTACGTGTGTGGTTGAACTTGTTCCCGATCCCGATGCCATGTTCATGCTCCTCTTATTTTCGTGACTTGGGGGAACTATGCCAAAGATCTTCTTTGCACGTAGCCTTCCACTAGAAGACTGGACCGATGGTTGAACTACTCCTTCCATTATTTAAGCTTAAGTCCTCTCGCATGGAGCTGAAGATTTTCCTCAAATGGTGGACCACGTTACATCAGCAAATGAAACGGCAATACGGTTGTACAAATTTCCGTTTTATGACCCATCAATTACAAAGGTCATTCCTTCTGTCACTTCCTCGTGGATTCTGGACGGACGCTTGATGATGAGGTGCTTTGTCTTGACGACAGCTTTCAGCAGTGTGCACTGACGGGAGCTATCTACCCAGGTATTCACAGTGGGAGGCGGTGCTGACCCATTCAATAAAGCTCCAAGTCAACCATGTCCTCGTGTATAGAAAAAAATGTTTCGAGTGTCCAATAAACTTGAACGATATAAAGGTCTAGTAATATATACGGGGCTTACAGAAGAAACGTGTGACAATTGACAGTGAGATGCATTTACTACTGTACTGCAGACGGAGAGGATGCATAGCTCGCAGCACATTCTTATTCCCATAAGTTCAGAATATCGCGGCGCTGTAACCCGTTGAGTCCAGTCCAAGGCAACTGCCAGGCATTTAGCAATTTATGAGACGACTGAAGAAACGGGAAAGGTGTTCCAATACTGATACAAGAGAGAGGTGAATGATACCGCAACAATTTTGGTTTTACTTGTTGAGTGTGACCAGACGATAGAATTACACTCACCTTCCCCATGTTGAGTCTATTCTTTCGACGTAACATAGGCTTACAATGGCCAAAAATTGATTATAATATTACGTTTATGTAGTAATATATAGTATGAGGTACATGTCACAAGTCTCCTCAAAGCTTATGACTTTCGCTGGAAGGGCCTTACAACTCATTATGTTAGCCAGGAAGACGTTCTAACAACGAGTCTACTAAAAACGGCATTTCATTTCCAGCTACAACTTTTATGCACAAACGAATCCATCAAAACAAAAATACTGACCATTATTACATTTCCCAATTCGACCCAAGCTTCTTGAAATACCTTAACGAAAACCATTGCGGGTTACCTGAAGTTTCCTCTACGATTTTTTCCCAAACGGTGAAACATGGAGGAGGTCAAGAGGGCAGTTCGATAGCTTCAGCGAAGACATTTTTGAGTCACAATTAATAGAAATCGAGGTGGAGCAAGTATAACAAAACTTCCTCGGGCACAATATTTCTTCAACACTTTGGAGGTAAACTAACTCAATACAACATCCAACAGTAGTACTTTACATGGACTATACTATCTTCGGCGAAGCCCACTTTGGTGAAAAATCAGTACCTTCGAAAACTACACACTAAACACGTTTCCACGCTACACAGTTCTGAAACATTACCTTATTTTCTAAATCACTGTATAAATCCGTCTAACTTATGTAAATAGAGCGAAGTTACTTCAAATTCCAAGCATTTACTTCTCACTATATATTATCAAATCAAGAAAACATCACAACTTCTATATACCACGGAGGTTTTGCGATACCAAAATATCCGTTCCTAATGCCATTAAACTATAGGTAGGTATAGCCTATTAGGCTAACTGCCCTCACTACGAAGAGGGCGAAAGAATAAGAAAACAAAGGACTGAAGTACTTTGTATTACACGAGAAGAGCCAAGTTACGGGAATGGTCGTAGAAGAAGAGCTATAATATTATTATTCTTATTCTTATTACTAATGTTAGGCTTCCCTAAACCATAAAGAACATCAGGCGCAGCAGGTTCAGTGTTTTCAACAACATGGTTATTGTAGGCATACCTTGGGGCAACTGGGACTACTAAGTAAGTTGAAACATATAACCAAGTAAATTGTACTAGATATAATTTTGACTAATTCTGTCGTGTGCGCACGTTGCTTGGTACAGAAACTTCCTCTTTAAGTCAAAATACAGATACGGTTACTTCAAAAGCTGCACTTCACCCACCACCGGTGACACATGGTAGGCTCGCTGGCCCGGAATCTAACAGTTCAGGTAGAAAGATTGTCTAGCGGACGACTGACCGATAGCGGCCGCATCCGCTCTACAGTTTCACGCCTTTTAAAATAAGGGTGCATTAATTCAAGTCATAAGCCAATCCGGTAGAGGCAACCTTCAAATACATTGTGAATAGACGTATACGACGGAAAAACTCTGGTCCTACATATCTTTGCCAGGACAGGGCCTAGGAGCAATTCATGGCAACTAGGAGTCCACACAGTTATGTAAAATTAAACAGCTCAGTTCCAGGCTAACGTTCCCGCGAAGCTATAGAACTCTCAGGATTGTGGCGATCCAAAGGAACAGATACGGAGCACTGCTACTCTTCAGCCACACCCAAATGCTTCGCATCATCAGAACATGGTGCTCACAGAGACTTCTTCCTTGGACTTGGAGAAGCCTCACCGGCACGTAATTACATCTCAATATCAAAAAGACGCTTGGTGCCTGCAGCGTCCATTATTCCGATTCAATTTCAAATCCGAGTGTCACACGTGACCACTCAGTTCCAACGACTCACTTAATCATTTATGCTTGGAGCACACAAGCCTTTCACACAATGCCATAATAATAGAAACTCATGATCTAATTGCATTGTAATTCATACATCATCGATCATTCCCGTAACGGATAACATTTACACAGGAAAGATTATGACTGAATATTTATACCAAATAAAAGTCTTTTTCGTTAGCTCCTATCTCTTAGGATTATTATGCAGTCGTGAAATTTTAAAGTCCCATTCTGACCGGAGCCTCCCGCACGGTCACTGGGTTCGGCAGGGGAGGAGGAGGCGGTCTCTCATAGTTGACTAAACGCCGGCCGACTAAGTATCTGTGGGGAGAGAGAGAGATTTTTCAGAATACAGGTTAACGCGAACACAAAAAGGCACTTGGAACTGAGCATAATAATTACCAATGAGCAGCTACACTTACTTGTCATTTTTTATGTGTTCGTACAGTTTTTTAAACTGACGAATCTGAAAGGATATGATGATAAAAACGAGCAAAACGACTAACAAAAATGGATAAATTCTCCTCTCAATCATGTTCTGTGTCTCCAAATTCGGCACTGCAATTTCAGCAACACAAGCAAATATATTAGTCATATAGTATGATGTCATGAAAAAGTTCCCAATCAATGACGTGCGAACGAATATTAAGGCTTACCAAAAATAGGTACAATACTCTGACTTATCACATAGGGGACCGCCAAGGCTAGACCAAGGCGCTCAATACAAGGAGCCGCCAGCGCTCGAATAATTAGATTAAGATTGATGTTCCTCACTCCATCATTGTAGATCTGTTGCAGGATTATGAAAAAAACGAATGAATCTCCCATTAAACAATAATTTCTCCAATAATGAGATCCAAATTGAGTAATTACCCTTTCCAGTACTCTACGAAGCCAGAAATTCGGAGGTCCCATCATAGCTGAAGCACACGCTATTTTAATGTACAAAGTCCCCATGACCCAATTTTCACCGATTGGATAGATAGGCGACTGGTTTATAGGTACTCTTAAGGGAGAGATGAGGACAAGCTCAAACAAAAGACCGCATAAATATGGAATTAAACCAATAAGCAGACCCACAGCCACAGTAGCCTTCATAATCTGCCAAAAAAGACATTTACAGATCCATATCATCATAATATCATTTCATAAAGTTAATTGTATGCGTAAAAGGTTAGGCGTTGCACATGCACATACCATGATGCTCCATTTTTTTGTTGTCGCCCACACTGCTGTCCATCCCTTCGGGATCCATGTTCCAACGAGGAGTATTCCCCGTATTACCAACCACGTCACGTACAGCCCCGTCGCAGTTGTGTACAGTTCGTGAACGGGCTCATCCGAATTCGAAAGCCAATAACCCATAACGAACCTCCCGACGGAAACTGCGTCCAGAATTTTATCATTAGGCCACAGAGCACGGGCACCATATCTATGATCCAGCCAACTCCTCTTCACCTCAGGTACTTACCAGGAACTACGAGAACGAAGATACTGACCACTGTGAGCGTACCCATCATAGATAAAATGAGTAGTGCAATCTGAAATTGGGTGAAAGGAAATTATATCACAAAATGAAATTATGAACCTTGCTATGTTTTTCTTTTCAATAGAAAATAACCTTCAAGGGGAAGTATCCGGGTCGGATGTAAGGGTGGAATCCGGTGGGGCCGTCCCGAAGCAGCAGAGCCTGGTGAGCTGCTCCAAGTCCCCCTCCTATAACAAAACCAAGTCCACCGGGCGCAGCATCATCGGGTTCAGGGACTCGTTCAAGCGGGATTTCCCGCGGTGGCGGACCCGGGACATTCACTTCCGGTTCCTCCTCCACATTTATCACCTCTCGCGGAATCGGGACAGGGGGCTGGGCGGGATCTTGCATGAAATTTCCAAATCCATTGATTTCGTTGTCATGAGCACCCATGATTGCTAGCCGGATGGGATCCTGGTTAAGTCCGTCATTTGCAGCTAGTGGCCCTGGTACTCTTTCCTCCCCTCCCTCCAGCTGTCTCTCGTCATCCTCATCGTCTCCATTTTCTCCTTCACCAAGGTTCTAGCCAGAAATTGTGCGCAATGTTAAATGCCTTCCCTTCGACACTGAAAAATTTCCAAGTCACAAAAACAAAGTTTCATCGGCCGGCCTTACCTGGTTCTGAGTGTCAAGGACCGGGACGTCTCCAAGAAGGTAGGAGCGGATTCCAAGGATCCATGACATGAAAATGCACCAAACTTTGACCAAACTTTTGAGCCATTCACGGGAATGGCCCTGCTCCAGCAGTGCCGGCATCATCACTTGAAGTAGAACGAGTTCCAAAGACAGCTCATGAGCTTGCTCCCTACAGGACAAATTAACAAAATTGAGTTTAGGGCTCAGGTGAGCTTCATCCTACCATACTCATTAATACTTGACATAAAACCCCTTACGTGGTAAACACAAATGTAAAGGGTAGGAAAGTGGGCATCACTTTCTTGATAATCCTTATCGGTAGCCAAACCATGAGCAGGATTGTTGTTCCAAAGATTATCATTGAGAAGGAGAAGCGTCGGATGTGCCTCAAAATCGGCAAGTGGATCATCTGAGAAGAAAGACAGCCATTTTAGCCTCAATTTATTTACATTAGTTATCCTCATCACTGACTGCCCCTGCCCTACCTCCTGGATCGGGTTGAAGTCGGGGTCATTCAAGTTGCGCAAAAACCAGAGGACACCGGGGCGAAGTACCTCTCTCAACAGCAGTACAAACGAGGCGAAGTAAAACACATAAATCATTCCGAATAGCCAGTGCATAAACATGCTTGTTCCCGGGGCTTTGGTAAAGCTGGTTTCTCGGTCCTAGAAAACAAAATCAAGTCCGTGAGTATCATCATCACACATCTCTACCGCAATCGAAATCCCACAAATTCAATTGAATCCATAAAATATACACCACACAAGTGGTATAATATTATTTATTGCCAATTGAAATACCCAGAAAACGGTAATTTCGAAAATAACGACGACTACATCTAACGAGGTCTTGTTATTTCTTTCATCTCTCCCGATTGATCCCGATTCGTACAGATCATCTCCTGTAAGATGCTCAGTTGTTTGATATTCTTGACATTTTCATCCATTCATTCCATCCAAGTTTTTCTCACTTGACCCGCACACCTACTGCTTCAATATTTTCCCCATCTATCACCATGACAAGTGTGTGCGGGCAGGATAAAAACACGACTGACTGAGTGAGCATACCAAATGGTCTATTATGACCAATTATGAACGACCATGACGTTCAACCTGGCCTCTACTCAATTCCTAAAGATCATTATAGTCACCGTCCGCTTACACAAGCTCGAATCATTCAGCCATCCTCATTATGTCATAACACCCCCCCCCACACACACACACAGCCCCGGCTTGACGATTTCATGAATGGCAAACCAGACCACGGGAAGCTCATCAATGAATGAGCATAGCTATGGTCCCTAATTAGAAACTGACTGAGAAGCGATCTACTCCCTCGTCAATATGTTCGTGTCAATTACGACCGGAAAAAGTTTAGGTAGATCAAAAACACCATGACAATGCCAAGGAGGTCCATCGTTGGTGTGGCTTAATTAAGTAATTATAATCGTCACACTTCCTACCAAACAGAACTACCAAAGCCCTTATCCCTTACCTCCCAGCTCGGTAAACTCCATTTGAGATAAAGACCTCCGTGATGACTGATTACTAACCCACATCAATGTAATCATCATCTCTTAAACAAGTAACTTCGCGGTCCTGCTCAGACCTCCTGAAAAGGATACAGGAGGGGAGCGTTGACACTTGGTAAAATGAAGCAGAAATTGCTAAACAATATAATTGTCCACTCAATTATATCACACATTCCCACTACAATGAAACTGCTCACAGCTAGCACGCTATTAATACATAAAACTACAACCGAACGGTGGACTATGCTGACCAACACACATGAAATCCTTGACGTTATTTTTTCACCTTCGTGCGTGTTCTGCTCCACATTAATATTGTGCGTCCAGCAACATCCTATGCACAGCCGCCATTGTCCTTGTTTTAAGGCTTTGTTAAATAGGCTGGGAATTATACTTCTCATTCATTACTTCGCGCAAAGAGTTCAATTCAGTACAGCGGTTTAGGATTATAATTGTAGGGTTAGGACCTATTTTCACTGGTGCGGGCGGACTGGAGAACAATGATAGGTACATACGTACATTCTCCATTCCACACCTCATCCTCTCTATCCAAATTATTTGAAAAAAAACATTGACAAACCATAAAAAATCAAAGACTCGGAGCGAAAACAATTTCATACTTAATTGTAGTAGCGTAGCTCTCTCCTTATGCGGTGGACTGCACCAGCAAATATTTAGTTAGGGTTTGAAAAAAACAGCAAACAATTATCAGTAATTATTACTTCCTCCTCCACTCACACATGTATAAAAGGAGATCCCGAGCCAACCACAGTCAATACTACTTCAGAGAATCAGTTAGGAAGCGCCTTGGATGAATACATCTCCACAAAATTACGAGATTAAAAAATCAAAAAGTGCGGGATCATCATCAGAATGAAGTCATCAGTGCTACTTCTTGGTGTTCTTGTCATTGTTGTCGCCGTAAGGGATAGTACCCGGTCTAAAACTACGAACATTTCCCATCAATCAATCGAGCTAATTGGATCCGATATTCAATAGGTTATCAAAACAACAGATGGACAGCTTGAGGGGAAATCTTGCAAAGCTATCCTGTCGGATCTGACCAAGCGTCAACTTGGAGGGATCGCCAAGTGTACCAAATCCATGAAGTTTAAGAACAGCAAGGAGAAGTCAGCCAAAATGATGGTACGTACAGTTTCAATTTTCAACTCTGATTTGTTTTCCCAATTGACATTTTTAAGTGAGACAAACCGTCGGTCTACTTTCAGTGCATCATGAAATGCGTCATGCAAAACGAAGGAATTGTAAGTACCACCTACCGGTTTTCCTCATCTCCTCCTTAGCTATTAATTAATAAAAGATAACACAAAACTGACCCACATTACATCGTGCACGTAGCTCAGTCCAACTGGTCACATGGACAGGGAAACTTTCGAGGCGTTCATCAAGAAAGAAACACCACCAGAGCTGTCTGAAAGAGCCACCCAACTCCTTGGAAAATGCCAAGAGGAAAATGGTAAAATCTAAGAAAAACTAGATCTCTATTTCCACACAGAAAGCTCGGCTCAACAAGCTTGGATAATTACCCCCCCCCCTCTCTCTCTATTTATTACGATTACAGCCCCTAATCTCGATCCGAATGAGGAATTCTGCAAGAGTTACGACCCACTCGTCAAATGTTTCATGACTGCAGTTACACAGGTATGAATTATGAATACAACACGACACTTTATTATCCAAGCATTGAATTTAATTGACACACACCTACAATCTACCATTTCAGCTCTGCCCAGCATAAGTTCTGAGAGTGATGCTCTAGGAAGAATTCTTTAGCCACGGGATACCAATTACGGTCACTGTTCCTTCAACCTTTCATTTCGCTATTTAACCAAGTCTGTACTGGCTCAAACTCAGCAAAAATAAAATTTACACCATTTCGTAGTTCTTTAAATTTAAATAAAATCCGACTTCTCTCCTTTCGAAGCACTTCAAAACAGCAATCCTTTGTACGAATTTGAAAATTACTGTCCCAGTGAAATTGGCAACAAAACACTGAGACTTGTAAGCAGTTCATTAGGTTACCACTGCTCAAAGGACACCACCAATGACAAAAATCCCTTACGAGTAAAGTGTACGCATACCAACAGTTTCGTCGCAGGTCGCAGTTGGATTTGGAAGGAAAATCATAATCATGACTGTAACTGTAACTAAAGCAGTTGCACAAACATGCAGACGCAAGAAAATCTAAGATGACAAGAGGTGCACCTCATGTAAATCCACCTCCTCCTACCAATACTTTACTCCTAATTTCCATGAAAAACTCCAGGTAGTTCCACGTTATTGTCATTGTAATATAACATTAACTGACGATACTTTAAATTGTTAAAATTTACATTTTGTATGCGCGTGAAAGTTCTAAAACTGACCTTCAGGTACTAAAAAATTTTGACCGGTCCCAAGGTCATCGGTGATCCCGACTGACCTAACAGGTCTTCACAAAATTCCACAGCATTATGGCCTCAAATGGCCACTGACTACTGGTAAAAACTAGGTCAAGATATTCCGCACTGATGGAAAGGTCATCCGATGGCCCTCACTGACCTTACTAGTCACCAATTTTAATGGGACAGTACACTACCTTGGTTCCTAGTGATTGGTGAAGACCCGGTTACATTATACCAATTCGTTGGTGGAAAGGTCATATCCAGTAACTCCGCACGACCTGATCGATCTTGATACGTTTTCATAGCGTCATGTTGTTGTGACTACAGAAAACAGAGGGACGAACGGACAGAGAAGAGGAAAGTCTAAAGAAGTTGATGCTGCCATGTAGGAGAAAGCCCTTAACTAGTTAAATAAATTAGTATTTTGTGATCACACATACTGGTCCTTATATACTGAGCTTCCTGGTTAGGAAAGTCAAAACCAGGCTCCTTCTTATAAGCTGACACTCCCATGCACTAAATAGGAGGGTTAGGTAGGTGTATAAGTCACACAATGTCTATCATCTATCACCACAAATTCAACTTTCAACAAAATTTTGAATTTGTATTTTTTCAAATTATTTATCCAAATATTGATACTTTAAACAATCAACCATTCAGAATTTTCTCTCGACATATTCTCAAGTACTAGGCCAGCCATTTCAGAGAAAATGCCGCAGTGCTAAGTACAAAATATTACAAGATTTGCTCCTGATTACGCTTCTGCAAGTGGTTGCCATGCATACTATTGGACGCTTCCAAGTTCGAAGAAGCCAGTGAACTTTCACTTAAAAGTAGCTCTTAAACATTAAATCCAGGACAAGACATAACAAGACGTCTTATTGTTTACCATATGGACATGGCATGACACGATGCCAAACCGCCCGATTTTTTTTCAATCATACACAAGGATCTATATGGTCGTCAATCCTGTACAACCCCTTCGTCCCCTGAAAAAGTTAACCCAGGAATGCTCTATATACTCCGTCTGGGCAAGTGAGTATCAGCGACGTGTATGAGATCACACTCCACCTCACTCCGAAAGGGCAGACATGGGAGGAACTATGAAGCTCACACAATGGAGTTGATTTCTCGTGAGATTTTTACTGGGGTCGCACTAGCTGGTTACTTCCCCTTCACTACACTGTCAGCTCCACCTGCCTCTGAAATCAGTGATGATTCCGACGTGCATATAGGTACTTGGTTCGTATTAGTTCCAAGTTTCAACAGTGGATTGCTAGTAATCGTCAGCCCATTGTCAAATGCATTTCGCAATCGATTACAGAATGATCAGTGCACCCATGTTTCTAAAATACCAGCACCTTCGGGACGCTATCCACGCAATACCTGCAATTATCACAGCGGGGAGAAGCAGACATAACCAATTCATTTCTGCTTTATTCCAGTTTCCCCATTGATATTTATGCCAGCAGAAACAGCAAAATCCAACGTGGACATGCAAATACCTGGGACCCCGACCCGAATCCCGCCACATCTTTTTAGAACTTTATCCGGTGCGGCGTACGGAATGATGGGTTCAACATGCACATGGCAAAATTACAAATGACTATGCATATGCATACATACGGGAAGCCATTATATCCCATCGGCACGTTCATAACATCATCACTACTACAGTTGCGTACGGCTGGAGACTGCCGCTGCCATAGAGTTGATTCCTAACATAGGCATGAACACATCACAGGAAATCCCACCCCCTTTTGTTCTCGATGGTCCATATGTTGGATGCCAAAGCCTTGCGGAGCGCATTTCAAACATCCAGAGGCTTCGTCTCACCACTTGTATATTTTGACAAATAAAATTAAAAAATACATCGAGGAACAAGCGTGAGTTGAGCATACTGGACAGGAGCAGTAGGAGCAACCACCACTGGATCCAACCATGAACTCTGCAGGCAAGGTAAGCTAACCATATCCAGTTATTCCTGCCTCGACCATTTCATGCCATGATCAAAACGTCCGAATATTAATAAAAACTTGCCAAAGGAACCGTAAAGAGTGTCTATGAGTTCGCGAGTACCGGCTAATCCTTCGAGTGTACAGTGGTAGAGTAATGGTTGTGGCAAAAAACTGGGAAAATGATCGGTTCAAGCAGTGATCATAAACCCCTGAAAACAAGCTGTAAAAATGTAAAATACAAGCAATGTAAAGTGAAAATGAAGTAATAGAATCCTACTTCTGACTCCCACATGGACCTACACATTTAGATTCAATTGTGATATCGGGCATTGATGATGAACGAAACTTGTTAATTTTCAGGTAGGTGAGATATTCACCGCAGCCGGGACAGCATTCAGCAAGCTAGGAGAACTGACCATGCAACTTCACCCCCCTAACGAGTCAGCAGGAGGGTGAGAATCAATATTTGTGTAGAAAAAAACTCTTTGATCCAATTTTACACCATCGAGTGTGACAAGTTCAGCTCAGCGTTCGAGTCCGTAGCCTGTAGAATTATTTGATAGGCGAGACGCGAGTGCCACTATGATAGCATTAGTGACAAACTCGTCGTGGAAAAAAACGCATGTAACAGTGCAGCATATATTATAATTGATCATTCTGGCTTTAATTTGTCGGTAGAACTAAATGGACCGAAGAGGAGATTGATATGTTGCACTCATGTGTGTCTCAATTCGGTGAAGGTTTAAGCGTTATATGCGATCGAATCAAGTCTAGAACAACGTAAGGATACCTTATGTGCAATCATGCCTTAATGCGCGGTTCAATATCTTAAAATGACTAAACTTCCCAGGTCACAAATACGAATGGCCTTGAAGAAGAAACAGTTGGAAGAAGCTGGACTGCCCTCCACGACTCAACCAGGAAACAAAGTAGCTCCACCCCCGACGAAATCATCCAAAACTAAAGATGCGGTTGGAGGGATGAAAAAACAGGAACCCACCCTTAATATGCTGAATGCATCCGATGGAGAGATGGAAGCCCTCACACAGAGATTAGAACTAGATCACACGGAGACTGTATCATCCTAAAGCTGTCAAAGTTGTACTAGCCACATTAAGTTCTCGTTGCTCTGATTGAACATGTCTTTTTGTACTTCCATAAGTTCTTTACCCAGGCACACAGGGGTGAAAATGAGATGACTCTGACATGTTGAATAAATGTAATCATCCCAATTTTTACCGCTCAAGAAGCAGATTAAATTAGTATCACCAACTGTTATACTGTAAGAGGTCCTTATATTGAGAAAAGTCCCGGAGCTGCTATTGCGAGCATAGAGAAAGTGTACGATGTGTGTAAAAGGGATAATATATATTTTAAAAAATAAATCAATAAGTGAAATAATGAAGGATTGAATAATTTCTTACCTTTAGTGTGGCATCAAACAGCGACAGGGAGCAAATGTCCAACCACCAACCGCATAACAATGGAAAAATTCCAATCTCGACCACAGAGAGAAGACAAACTTTAACCACGACGTAGCATAGTCCTAAAAATTTCTTCGACCTGCATGACAAACGCATTAAAATTTATGAATATGAGTGTTAACTCCAGCAATCACTCCAATGACTCGGAAACGATCTCTCAGGATGAGTTTCATAAAAATATGGACAAATCGACGGCTAAACTGCAAAAGCCAGCATTTGATTTTAGACTCAATTGCAAGACCCACCATATCCTCTTTTGTTTTGTCAAAACCTGCCATATCCACAACTAGCTCAATTCCTCCGACCCACACTAGAAAATAATTCAATTTATTAAAACTTAGTTTCGATGGCTAGTTTCGTAATTTCCTATAAAGTATAACAAAATTGAAGTGCATAAAGTTCCTGACTTCTGTCAAACTTGATCTTTACTGTCCGCCTCTTGTTTTACACGGCGCAGAAGAAAATAGGCGGTTTTGCCTTTGGAAATTTTTACAGTTGGCGTGTGCTGGTTTTTGCAACTGAGGCAAAAATCAAATGCTGGCTTTTGCAGTTTAGCTGTCGAAATGTAACACATGACGTGCACCGCCCGACGGATGTACTACCAGAAGTCGGTACCATTAAAATTCACTGTGCAAAGAATCAAATCAAAATACTAAGAAGGAAATATATACCTCCGAAGACCCAGAAGAGATGCAAACGCATGAAGAAGAACTAAGCAGAGACCAACGACACAGTAGCCACACAAAGTAGTGAGTACACTCTCGAAATGAGCCACCTTTGTGAGTTCTTGGAGGCTCAAACCGGCCAAAGTGAAATGACCGATGTGGTACGGACAAAACTCTGAAAAATAATTTCAGTAATTAAAACATTTAAATATTTAGTTTCCCGATTAAGCCAAATCAGTACATAATATTCTGGTAATGCATAAAATATACGCAGCGATACTGGAGGAGCGTCCTTACCAAAGACAAGGATAAACAGAGTGTTAAGAGACACCACCCAGAACACGTGCTCGAGGAATATGAGTGACCCATCTAGGCCCAGCAATCTTTCCCATGTGAGTTCTTCAGCGGCTCGGTCCCATTCAATAGGATTCCAATTGCCGACCTCATCGTTATTATTTGCCACAGCTTGCCTCTGGCCATTATTATTGTTGTTGTTATTGTTCCTTCCCTCTACCAACTGAGCTTGAACGCCGGCATTGTTATCGTCGAGTTCTTGGGCATTTACATTGTTTTCATCATCCACAATATCTTCTACATCTTCTCTTCCATCCCCATTTTCCTGTAAAAGCATGGTTAGAGTTACAATTGTTGGTTTCACACTCAATTACATGTAAATGAACCCTTCATCCAACAGGAAAATAGTATCACCTCTTGTGGGGGATCGAGCCAATCCGGACCACCCCCATGCATAATATGTTCGCGTAGCCAGACTAAGCTGATGAATACACATAAAGTGCACATCACTATGATGCATCCATGGAATATGTCCGACAATATGTTTTCTCTAGAAAACCAAACTCCATCTCAATTAAAGTTTTCAAATTTTAGTAGACAACGACCCAAAGTTAAAATTTTCACTCACGTCGAAACGAGATCAAGTGGCAACGCGAATATAGAATTGACAGAACCAGTAAATAAACTCCGATGAATTCGGCACGCAGAGAGTGGAACGATTCCTAACCACGCAATAGCAACTACAGTGTAATGTACCCAAAAGCGGACGGCTGTGGCGACACTCGATATCAGACCACTGAGGACATCTTTAAGCGGCAATCTCTTTGGCATGTCAGGGGCATAAACTGCAACACAATTAACAAGCATTTTGAAAAAAATCCTCTCTTGCCTCTAACCTATCAATTCACAACGTTTATCTAAATCCTTATTCCTGCAAACACACACACAATGTAAATTCTTTAGCCTAAACAACTTATAGCTCAGATCTTGACGTGTAAAATCAACAATCATTTGAAACTGGAGCCATAAGGTTACTGGATAATGTGTTGCAAATTTTTAAAGGACAACTATTTGGTCTCACGTCTGACCGTTCTCTCGGTTCTTATCGCAGTGGACAATAGCCAACTGCTCTTCGAATTTCAAAAATTGAGGATGAGTAGAACTATTAATGGTTAGGACTTACTCGGTGTAAAAGAAAAACGATGATTACAAAGTTCACAGTACTCTTTCCGACTGTACCGCAACCACTGAACCAGACAATCCTGGTGGATGTATTTGATGCTACCCGTGCAGACACATGGGTAGAATAATGGTCGATCCGGGCTCCCCTCGGAGCGGCACACACGACAAATATCTGGAAAATATTGACCAATTATTTTTACTGATGCTCATGTCCACAACATAAAAGTCAACTAATTTTAAACTGCAAATAGTGAATAAACAGAAGACTGGAGTCAAAAAATCGAAGTTCAAAATATATCAATCCACACAAAATTGGCTTTTGTATGATCTATGATTGGATGATGAAGTACTACGCAGAGGAACCGGACACTTCATAACATTCACATCAAATCAAAGCAGGACCTTAACACTGACATAACTCTTTCATTTGATCATTCTTCTCATATTATCAGTGAAAACATTAACACCACCAACAACGACCGATAAATGAATGTTACCTTGTGTCCCGTCGTCCATTTTTCTGCTTCCCTCGACCTCCTCCACTCTCTGAAGATTTAGTCTTTCATCTGAGTGCCACGGTCAGAGGAATATCAGCCTTCCTAAATTTTGAAAATTCAATATTTAGTCAGTGCGTTCACTTTCGATTTCCAACAGCAGCTGCATCTCTAATTCATGTTTCACAGAATCAGAAAATGTGGCATTACTTCCATTTTTTCCGTACACTGGTACACTAACGACACTGCAGTTGGACAGCAGGAAATTGTGAACCTCACACATTCACAGGAAAAAAGTATTGACAGAGTTACTGGACCATAAATTTTCAATAGTTGTATTAGAAACTAGCCGAGGATATTTGGCACTTTGTACCTCACACAAAAAAAATAGTTTAAATTCTAAAATGAATGACATTTCATTCCTACCCTAGCCTAAACATGTAACAAATAACTCAATACAGATGAGGAAATACAATCCTAATATTAGTAATTATGCTTCTACTTTAAATATTTCTACTCACGCTCTTCTAAAACTCCGGAAAATCTTCTGCTTTCCTGAAAGTAGTCCTTTAACAGTACACACAAAGGTTCTTTCGAACTGTACTTTCTGGCAGAAACGTGCAATTTGCAATTCCGAAATCGTTTTGCAAAAGTGAATTATTATCGATCTGTTCATCAAATTTCCTTCGCTTCATATCTCCCTCTCAACCCGTGAACATAATATTCGTTGAGGTTGGGTTGGACGTAGACCACACACGATTTTGTGGTTCGGCAAATGCGCAGCCTTCAAAACCTTCATCCCTTGTCGCAGTTTTTAGAGCTAGCACGAGCTCCTCACATCGTGGCAGTCAATATTTGCAATTTTTACTCTTGCACCTCAAAAAACATTGAACCTCGAAGTCTCTCAGTCGATTCTGATATAATTATTCTTATTAAGATCAAACCTTCTTTCCAGCATCTATTGCTTTCTGAGGAATGGTATTTCGCGTATAAGCCCTACATTTCATGCAGTGGCGATAATGCTGCGCGCCGCGGATTCGTAAAAAAAGCACCTTTTCTGTCGGTGTGGAAAGGGCCAAATGCCTAAATCAATTACGTGTTAAATTGTTAAATGGCACAAGGATTTGCACGATTTCAATGTCGAGTAATTTTAAGTTACTCTCTATTAGCATGCATGCATTGTATTATACCTGCTGAAAATTAAGATTGTGCTTTTGGGCTCTCAGTTGTTTCAATGCAGTTAAATTTTGGAAAAGTGTAAACTACAGATGTTAACCCTCCAAGTTCATATTACTACACAAGACGGACGGCCGCCCGCCTTGTTTCCTCCCTCAGCACTGCCTACAAAATATGAAGCTTCTGTTTTATTGTTGGAACTGCATCAACTGACTACCATTTTAGTTTTAATCTAACATTCTATGACACTTCGATGAATTTAGTAGAATAGGATCCGAATTATATTACCTTTACAGTGCGCAGCTGCGTGAAAATCCCTATGAGATTCTACAATCGACTATTTTTCTCTGATTAACATCTGGCGGACAGCCAGTAATGACATTCAGTTTGCACACCAACTTGTTATATTATTTCCTGTTTCTTTTATAAATTGTAATGGTGGAATTTCTCTGAGGGTGATTTGGGCATCAGTAATTATAACGTTGACTTGAGTATGTGGCCAAAAATCAGACGGGCGTCGAAACATATGCATGGTGAATTAAAACAGTGGTCGAGAAGATAAAAACTGCCTCATCGAACACGCTTATTATAGAGATTATTAGTAATGTGATTATAGTAATAATATTATATTATAATTTTTACGATTCTTTACAAATCAATCGAATTTTCCCCTGTACTCCCTCCCCCTGAGGGACTACAAAAGCAAAATTTATAGTACCGCGGCGAATAGTGCATAAATTATTGACGCGTGGACCGATTTGAGTCACGTTTGTTTCAGAAGATAGAGAATTAAATTCTCTAGGGCCCTCTTCCAGGTTTTTGGGCTAGTTGTCATGCTTCTGTCAAAATGTTGAAAAGAAGTTAAACAGTTCGGAAAGTTTAAATTATTTTGAATTTCATTTTGAACTTTACCAATCTTTGGTTTTGAAATTTTGAGAAAACCATGAAATATTTACAAAGCCCTGAAAAGACCCTATAGAACCTAATTCTGTATCTTTCAAAACAAGTTTGACTCAAATTCGTTGGGGCGTTCGTAAGTTATGCGTTTCCCCCGTTGAAGCGTAAAACATTTCATATTTCGCACCAGAATGGACGGTCAGCGGAACTACATTGCGAAATGTCAACTGCTCCATGACACAGTCCAATTTTGGGAAAGATTCCAAAATCCATCACCGTAATGCACAAGCCATGTCGCTTTCATATGAAATAACCCATAAAAAGTTCAGGTGGTGTAAGAATGTTATTACGGTTGAGCCGACTTTAATTATTTAACAAGATTAACTGGTGATCACATTAACGTAAGGTTACATCCACGTTCAAGCATTCCAAAAACGGTTTTGTGGCTCCTGTATCGACAGGAATCGGTTAAATTTCCCCTACTCGATACAGTTCATTTTCCGTTAATCGGACTTTCAATCAAATTTCAGTATCAGTATTTGACGATAGAAAACCGAGATCGGATTTTTCGACGGAATCAGTGACACAACATTTGACCGACTTCGTTCCCTAGTACCGAGACTGACCTGTAACAACTCTCGACTAGATATCAACCAAACCTTCATTTCCGTGTCTAGCAATTTTGTAATAGTGATTATCTTGGGCTACCTCTCAATCGTGAATGATCATTAATTTGTGCGTATTGCGTGAAATTTTTGAGATCCTTCGG
Source organism: Pseudobourletiella spinata (assembly GCA_009870155.1). NCBI lineage: Eukaryota > Metazoa > Arthropoda > Collembola > Symphypleona > Bourletiellidae > Pseudobourletiella > Pseudobourletiella spinata. Next base: position 1,329 of record WJFA01000206.1, on the reverse strand, counting down.
AAGTGGGCGGTTACACATGAAAAATCTAGCCTTGTTAGGAGAGCTCAGGTTGACTCAGGCTTTGAATTGCGCAGAACAAAAACACTAGAGTGCGTTACTGCTCGAGTTTACCGGCGAACACACACCTGGGGTAGACTACTATGAGGAAATCGTGCCAGAGAGCGTTGCTTAACCCTGTGGTGCGAAATGACTACCAAGTTGTCGACGTTCACATTGTTCTAGTTAGGCTACCTACGGTTCTTGGGTACCCTGCGCCCTGCAATGTGCCCCCAAGTGAGAATTTCTCATTGGTCCTAAGACATAGCTAGCTATATGTTGGTAAATTAAAGAGCGGCAGTTCACAGTTCATACTTTGCAGTTCCTTAGTGCCATACTATTTTACTGTTCCAAAAAATCCTGCGACCGTACATTTTTATAAAGCTAATTATTGGTTCAAAATATTCAGTAAGCTTTAATACCCAAAACCCGAGTTTTGACAATTGGCTTCAGCGTAACTACAATTGATCAAGTAAGCTGTAAGCATACTCTAACAGTAACAGTACATGTGGAACCAATAGCGTAAAAATAATTTTACTTCTTATTACTGCCCAAAACTGGTTCTGGATATGCGGCATAGGTTGACCTACTATAGTTTAAAAGTTGGGGAAAAACGCGTCAGTAACGCACGTAAAACCCTCACGAGCAACTCAGGCTATCCCGTGATAGTACCTGTGTGAAGCACAGAGATATTTATGGTCCATTCTCTTATATCGGGCTTCTGTTTAACACAAACTTCTGTTTCTTCTACTGAATGAGAGTAATTTTCCTTCTATGGTAGCGCAAGCACAGTCTATGTTAATCTGCCTTCTATCGCTAATACTTTTTAATGTGGACAAATTTCCTTGTCCAGAGAGGCCCAGCATGTCCAGGTTCTACTTTCAATAGTTCAATTACTTCATTCGTTAAGAAGGCTCTCATTCAAGCTCATTGCTCATTTCAGGGAAAAGAATTTTTCACGCAGAAGGTAATGACGGATATTTTTTTTTCGCCATTACCCGTGGTCGTGCAACATATTTTACATTTATCTTTGTCATTCTTCAGCAAGTCTTGCTTGATAATGTCAATAATCTCCAGTTACGTAAAGTGCAGCCAAGGCCTACAAAACAACAAAGACTGAAAACAAAGACCAACCGCCTGAAGAGTTTGCTACGCAAGTCAGAGATGGCAGCTACTGTATCCAGATGGGAACACGCAGTTGATTACGGGGTCAACAAAAACCTTTGCCTCTTCATCCCACCCACCAGCATGACTCTCAAGTGACTTTAAAATTACAACTGTTTAGTTCATAAG
>WJFA01000205.1:0-53819 GCA_009870155.1 Pseudobourletiella spinata | reverse complement strand
TGGTTGGAGCGCAAGAGCATCCTTTACATCCATGTAATAGAGATAGCACGGATGAACGTGGGTACAGTTGCCGTAGTCTCGTATACTAATGTCAGACATCATCATAGATATTTCCGTGTCTACGGCAGCGATCACGAACGCCTCATCCCAGTTTATGATACCAGAGGTCTTGAATAGTTCCCTTATTTTCGGAGAAATGGGCGCATGTTGAGGTCTTGAGATGCACAATTCCTGACCGAAATCCTGTACACAAGTTGAAATTTCTATAATAATAATGTCGCGACAGGAAATCTATACAATGTCATCACGATTAAAGACAGTTTACTCCGCGGTAACATTTGACGACAATCCAAGCCTCCGCCGGTACATTCCATCCGTACACGTAGCACTCAATTTCAGCTCCCCATTTCTGACAAAGTTTCACAGCGTTGTAGACCTGTTCAAGGTAGCACACATGCAATCAAAATTGTGTTATTGTAAGCGCCTGTGATCAAGTGACTTACGTTCGTTGACAGTGGCAAGCGTGACAGTAGTACTGATTCCAGCTTAGCGGGGTTTTCATAGCGTGTAAAAGTCGACTCTATGATTTTGTTCTTCTGCTCAACTTGGCCAGCATTAAAGCCATTGGTATACCCTGCCATTTCCATTCGTTCCCAATCTTAACCTTGACCGTATAGGAATTCAAAAGGGACACTTACAGAAGAATCTGAATAAGCTGCAGCTACTTCTTGACAGTAGCTCAATGTTAAATGACTTGGCTCTGTCACTGACGCGTCTTTGCATTCCCATCAGCAACTACCGCAGTAGACACGAGAACTCTTGTCAGTCTGAGCCGACCTCAACATCCACGCTTATAACACAAGGTCGACATTGATAAGTGAGCATGAAAGACATCTACTTACGTTACGTAATTAGGTGATATATGCAGTCTGGGAATATGAATAGTACATAGTCCACTCAAATATCACGAGAGAGCCTGGCTGTTTCATATTTTTATGGCAATATATAATCATTCAAATTCATCGTGGTGTCTTGATTGCACAAGCATAGTGGTCTTCTGATGATGCATGAGCAAAGATGGTTGTATGACCCCTGGTGGGTACAATGGCGATTCTCTGCTTGTATCACTGTTTGCTCCGCGAATGCTGTTTGATACGATTTTAATTAGTGGAGCTGGAAAGCCCCAAAATGCATTAAAAGTAGAACAATTTCATTTCTACGAACTAGAAAAGAATATAAGGATTTCATCTAAAGTTCCATCTACACGAATTTAGACCTTCAAGGTTACCGAAGCAATCACAATACATGGTACTGAAATCCGTGAAAATTGATGCCACCAAAGATGTAATAACGCTAAATCAAATAAATAATTATTATTTCGTCTTTAATTTTTTCGTCATCTTCCCCGCCCGCCTTCCTCCCGTCCCGAGCCCCGAACATCATATTTTATTTGACTCACTAACTCTCCTGTATTATTCTAATTTCGTCAGTAGTAGAAGTAGGAGTCAGAAAATTTTAAAGAAAATAATTTAGTTTAAAAAATTCTAGTATTCCTCCGTTTTTGTTTGCCTTGCGCTTTGAGTGGGGGATAACAAAAGTTCTCTATTATTAACTTTTAAATTTAAAGTGACTGATATATGCATACGTGAGCTTGGAAAATTCCCCGACGTTTACCCTCGACTCAATCCAGCGTTTTTACAAAATAAAAAAATAAGGAGTGTCTACAAACATTACGACGTTCAAAATGGGAAATCAAACATCGGTCAGTCAAAATAAGCTGACCAAAACAGAACTTTCGTTGTCTAAATCCAGACAGAGTCCCATTAAGCTCCATTACAATTCATGCGTGGACTTGAATGACCCCCGGTATTGGCTCCCCACCAACTTTACTCCATCGAAAGTGGCGCTAAACCTTGAAGTTGAAGCCCCACCACCAACTTGTGTCTCAGAACCAAAAACTGGTAAAATCGTAATTCCAGTTGAAGGGGATTCGACGGCAAAACTGAGCTTGCCCATGACCCCATTCAGCTTCAAACGAAGTAGAGGGCAGCATCCAGGCGATGGGCCACTAAGCCTCATACCTAGCAACAGCAACCCAGTGTCGAATTCTTCCAGCAATCAGGGCTCTCGTAAGCGACGACCACCAACAACTCTGGAGCAGGGAGACCCTTACATAGTTGTAAACAATCCGTCGAATACGGAAAAGCCCATCCCTCTATGGCATCCTCAAGAGAATAAAGCTCCGATGACCAACTTGATGAAAAAACGAGTCAAATCATCATCATTGGGACACTTGAAGAATTCCTCCAATGATTCTTTCCTCCGCCGACTTTTTCGATTTCGTAAACCCGCATCTGACATCCAAGTGGTGAGGAGGCGAAGTTCTTCTCATATCAACAAGCACCTCCCAGTTGACAAAACCTCTTCACCACCTCCCGAAACAGTTACTCATCTCGCGGAAAATGCTACCACTCTTGCCATCGAACTTCCGAAAAGCAATAAGCCAGCTGCAAATCCACCAAGTTCTTATTCATCTTCCTATGCATATTCCAGTAGTGGGAGCACGGGTCAACCCTTAACCCCTGCGACAAAGTCAGCGCCATCACAAATTTCCAAAAATACTGCTCCCACAACAGCTTCCAGGGTTACTTCGAAAAAGGCACCTACTTCCTCTAGCCCGAGCACACCAGGATATTCAAAGGCAACAACAACACCTGCCACGTCTGGGAATACGAAAGAATCACCTGTGACGACGACGCTAAGCGGTAAAACTGTTTCCTCACAAGATGCGTATGAGGATGGGTCCAGTTCCCCTGCTAGTGGAAGTCCCGCCTACGGGCAACGAACGAGAGGATATGCTGGTTACTCCGGAGGATGTAAAAATGTAGGGAGGGGGCCACTGACGAGGAAGATCCCACCGCCGCCGGTGTATATTAGTAACTATGGCTGCTCAAGCGGAACGAAAAAGGGGAAGTTAACGCCCGCGGATAGGCTCCAAAATGTGGACATTGTTGAAGAACTTTGCTACAGTTGCCCGGAGGAGTGCGGGTGCGGCCCTTGCAACCCCAACTGCGATTATTATTCCTGCTGCAATGATTGTGGAGGCTGTACCATGGTACCTTGCTGTCCTCCAAGCTCCTGCGGAGGTAACCCGGTCAAGTACTGCCGCCGTCAAAGGTTCAATTTCGATGATGGTAAACCCAAGGAAGACCCCTGTGATGGACCCCCTTTCAGATGGTAATTTCTAGAACTCGCAAAGTGTTGCATTAATAAATTAGATGCCCGCACTCACCAATAATTAAATTATTCCAGGCCATGTCGACCCACCAATCCCTACGATGAGATCCCAGTTGGGAAAAATCCAACTCCACAAGTGGTCTCTTGTGCAGTGAAGGCATCTGTTGGATGTGACGGTGATTGCAATCAAGTCCTCCCGTCCGAGAGTGGAACTTATTTCTTTGACGCGGATCGGAAATGCTTCGTTCCAGTCATTGAAGTTAAAAACCCTGAAACTCCGAAGCGGGAAATCGTGGATGAAATAATAGAGGATGAGCCTGTTCTAACCAACATAGAACCCATAATTCAGCCAGTAGTCCAACCACCAGATGGAGGATGTGGGTTGGGACCGATCGGAGCTGGAATTCAGCCATTTTGTGGGTCGCTTCAAGGTAATTTTATCTCACCATCTGGGCTTCCGGGTTGTTCCAGTGGTGGCAATGCTGGTAGTAGAGGTAAGGGGAATGGCGCTTCCAACGTTGGTTGCGAAGACATTGGAATGAAGGCGCTCGGGGGGATGAACATGAATGGGTTGGCTAACATGGGACCTTACGGAACAATTGCAGTGCCTCAGTTCAACTATGCACCCCCACCTCCTCTGCCAGTTGCCCCGAACGGGCCATGTCCGCCGGTTTGTCCTCAAGGACCCTGTGCCCCCGCTCCGCCTTGTCAACCCGTGTGTCAGGGTCCCATATGCTTCCCCGGATACCCCTTCCCCATGTGTCCCCCGAGGGGTCAAAAGGGAAAGAAAAGCAAGGGAGGATCGTCCGCAACAAATGGGTATGGATACTCAGGCAAATCCGGGGATGCTTATGGTTATGGGTACAGTAAAACTGGAACGAAGACCGGACAGAGTTATGGGAGTGGAACCCAGTCGCGGTCAAACCCAACAACGAACAGCTACAATTACATGCCCCGCTCCAGTTATAATGAACGAAGTAGCGGCTACAGTGAAGGCTAGAATTTCCAAAAATAGTAGTTTATAATAAATAAATCATGAAAATTAAATGTCTCCTACATATTACATCTTATTAGTTTTCCTTTTGCGAGCATTTTCACAGTTATAATGGGGCTTACATAAGAATCATTTTAGGCTATGATCAGTCAGTTAGAAACACTGAAAATAAGAAGGCTTGTTTTATTATTATAAGGTCCCCTAGCGAAAGAGAAAAAAAATCGGAAGTCAGTTAACTTCCTTTCCTATTAGCAGCTAATAAAAGACCGATAACGGCAGGTTTTTCTACGTGAAGCATTTTATGAAGTTGCGAGCAAGGATTTGTTCAGACCGCCACAGTTTGCTCTTCCTCACTGCAGTGGGATGAGGATGTGGTCTTCTTGCAAGGAGTTGACAGTCGGGATTCAAGACAGTGTAAAATTAAACAGCAGAAAACTGACTATTTTGACGGTGCCAATTTTTGTCAGCACAAATTCCTCTACTAATCATTATTCAATTCATGTTGTCCAGCTTCGGGTGCTCACTTGCACAGAAGGGATACAGCCAGTTTAATAGATTTTGAACCTGGAACAAAAATTTTCTGTGGCTACCGGTTTTGAAGACGTACTAAATACGATTGAAAATGGAGTTGAAGGACATTTACTACAATAAAGGAGACTTTGTCGAAACAGTAAGTCATGGTTGAATCCTAACCTCTCAAAATCCTACATTTTCTCATTAGAATCAGAGGGCCATTTTCTTGGTTTACAACTAAAATAAATTCGTAATTTTATAGCATGCTAATTTCAATGCGTTTTGTTTCAACGTGATTCAGGCCTCTGGAAATAAAGTTAGCAGAAACACGGTGCTGTGTGGCTCCCAAAATATCGTCATTAACGGTAAATCCATTGTCCGAGAAGGCGTCATAATCCGGGGAGATCTCGCAAACGTGCGAATCGGTCGGCAATGCATAATTGATGCGAAAGTAGTCATTCGCCCTCCTTTCAAAAAGTTCAGCAAAGGGTAAATAATGCAGTGTAATTATTCATGGACATGGGCGGATTAGCGATATAAAGTGAACGTCTGTTTTGAACCTTCCAGAGTAGCGTTTTTCCCATTGCACATTGGTGATAACGTGTTCATAGGAGAAGGCTCTGTCGTGAATGCAGCGGTGATTGGATCCTACGTGTACATTGGGAAAAATTGTGTCATTGTATGCTCTAATTATTGTATTTCTGAATTTAACTATTTTATAATCATGAGTTGTCCCTAAATTGTTGAAATTTATATTTATGGAAAATTACAGGGACGGAGGTGTGTACTCAAGGATTGTGCTATGGTAGCGGACAACACAGTCCTTGCCCCCGAAACCATCGTGCCTTCCTTTGCACTGTACGGAGGATCCCCAGGCCTTCATGTAGAGGATCAGCCGGATTGTATCCAGGATCTGATGATGGAATACACCAAGAGCTATTACCAGCATTTTCTCCCGAATACATCGGAGGGGAAAAGCAATGAGTTTGGTTTTATTGCAGACTATTTGAAGACTGGAAAAGTCGACTCTTGAGTTTTCAGTATTCAGCGATGGAAAAATATTTTATTACGACCAGCCATTTGTTTGTCGTCGCCTCAGCTATGTTTCCTCCTTAACTGCGCTTGTAAGCTTTGTATACTCAAGGAAACGTGGGTTGGAATTATAAAATGCATTCGTTTCAGCAAACTTTATTTTTGTGTTCAACGTGGATTATTATTTATATGGTTTACAAACTTAGGTAAAATCTACACGAAAATAATGAATGCTAAGCTGCTACTAAATCTTAAAATCATGATGGTCCTCAAACAGGAATCTTTCATTGCCCATTTCCTTCCACTTCAGCCACCCACCGACAGCAGCGTCTTGGAAAAAAGCACATTCTCCGAGTTTATTTCTCCAGTAACGTTCCATCTTGTCTTCGCCTAGTTGACTTTCACGCAGTCCCACGTAATCCTGCACCGGAATAACGGTTATTTTCATAAAGTAGACAGATCTCACACAGATGATTCTTCCATGAAAGTCTCTGAACTGAACAGTACAACCGAAACATTCAACTTTCCCAATGAGCAATTTTTCCATATCCTTACAAACCTCTACATTTTACAATTTTTATATAGTTTTTCGCCAACTCCTCCAGCTCAAATTAATGCGAAAAGAGTTTAGCTGCAGGAAGGTTTAAATTTTAGCTGCTGTTGTTTCACTGACGGTAGTAAGGGAAAATGCACTGCAAGTTAAGGGGTGACTACATTACATGGTACTAAAAGTGGCTAGTTTACAATAGTGCATTCGTACGTAGCCAACGCATTCCACGAGTCAAAAAGGATTCACTCACGTCATTATTAACCGTGGTTTTTAGCACAATAAAAGGTACCGGTTGCATTCCAAATTTTTCACATCGCCTCGTATTATCTCTCTTGCATATTGGAGCCAAGCCCATACACATTAGTCACTATAGGAATATTAACATACCGATTACAGAGTTTGTGATTCCATTATTATTGCCCCCCCCCAGAGATGACAGCGAAGGGGAAGTTATACCTGCACTCGCAGTAGTAACTTGCGAAAATTCCCTCGGTAGTATATAGTACAGTAATGTCATACACATCCCGGCTTTTGACTCCACTAACGCACAACTACCCGATACATTATTACAATAATAACATGAGGAAGACATGAGTTGCATTCAATCCAGTAAGCTGATTACGTTGACACGTAATTATTTGTACATTAATAGAAGCTAAATCTGCTACCAAAGGGATATAAGCTTGTAAGCTTGACTTTGAACCACTCGGTACACACACACACACATACATATCTAACACATATATGTATGCAAAAAGTTATACAAATTCAGGTTCCTTTCTTATTGCTTAAAAATTATTTTCAGCCATCATCATCGTTTCATATGCAATATATATGGCTTTTTCCAAAGGCTGACTGCAGTAAGGTCTAAAAAGTATGTAACTACTAGATATTTGTCTATATCCGTGAGCTCTACCGGCCTGAATACAATACAGCCTCATCGCACTAGTGAAGTCTTAGTAGTGGTGAAGGACGCTCCTCCCGAACATTTTCAAAAATTACTGCAGGTATAAGTATGTATGTCATAATTCCATTTGGCAATCTAACATGTACTTTTTAGCTGTCTATTATATTTGCATGAATCAAAATATATATATACTGTATACATACATTCTACATGTATGTTGTTGTTGTTGATGATTAAGATAATAATTATCGAGGAGCACACGCATTATGAGGGAAAGTGGCAAACCATACTTTCAGTAGCTAATATCTCCCTGTTACAAAATTAAAATGTACTTGGGCAACAATAACTGCTATATATATATATATTAATATATACGATTTATATCAACTGGACATAACCGTTAGGTAATGGGTATTAAGCCACGACACAGTGTTAATTATTGCTATTACTACTGTAATATATGCTTTCCAAAACGGAATCAGAAGGATGGAAAGGCTGATATATATGTGTATATAGGTTTATATAAATATGACGAAATTTAAATTTAATAGATGACTGCTCCGTTCCCCTCCATTTCATCATATACACAGTATACAGGAGGCGAACTAAGCGGGAGTGACGTAATTGGCCGGGAGCATCCCCCTATTTCCCGTCCGCTCCACCGTCCCCGTCATCCAACCCTCATCCACGGCTGAACAATTGATAATTAAATCCCCATCGGAGAAACTTATTTCGTCACTATCTTGAGCTTCGTAGTCATATAGTGCTCTATAACAGACTCCATAATTCGGTTGCTGCTGTTGTTGGGGAACACTTCTGTACTGCTGGTGTTGCTGATGCTGCTGCTGCTGTGGCGACGGCTGTTGCTGATGATGGTACTGCTGCTGCTGGGGTTGTTGCTGTTGATGAGGATGACCATACCCGCTTCCCCCACGCCCAGTCTGGAATCATAACCCATCCCATTAGCTCACATTAGTAATGCAGCCGGCAATATCTGACGCTTCACTTTGTCTGAGGACTTACTTGTGCGCCTCTATGATGGGGATCCAAGGATCCGAAATAGTTATTTACCGGGTCATAATCCGCAATCGAGCCTGGTTTTCGCGGAGAGGCAGCATTCACTACAAATCAAAACCTTAAAATTAAAACCCGCACTCCAAGGCTACATTTTGTCGGATACATAAAAAAACTGTCCAATTCGGCACTGTACCTGGACCAACATCCGAGGAGTAAATAACATTAGCAGAGCCACGTGTCGAGTACGGGGATGACGACGAAATACCATGATTGTATTGTTGCTGCTGCTGCTGATGTTGCTGCTGTACACGAGCTCCAGTCTGGACATCTTCATGATGGTAAGCATTGGCAGAGTTTCGGTAAACCGTGGGATTGCTCGGTGGTGGATTATACTGCGGTGGCTGGTGGTGTTTCTGCTGGGGAGGCTGTTGATGATGATGATGATGTTGTTGTTGCTGCTGCTGCTGCTGCGGTGGCGGCATTTGATGCTGTTGGCTTACAGGCTGCGGCTGCTGAAGCGTAGGTAGAGAAGATAATTCTTCCATGTACGATGGGCTCTTGGGCGGAGCAAATCCGTTTCGACCTCCATCCCCTCCCTCCCCGCTCAAGTTTCGCTTCTGCTCCATCAACGCCTTCTTCTCCAAGTCCCCATGGTACGCCACATTGCTAATAATCTTTGTATTCTGTTTGATTCTAAGAAGCTCAGGGTCGTCCACCACCGGAGTGAATTTCCCCTTGGATTTCTCAAACTCTGCATGGTAGGCTGCCTGGAATCACATCATCGTACAAATTGTCCGATAAATGACATGCATAAACCATCACTAAAATTCCATGCATATCATCAAAAAAATCCACAAATATCGTCAAAAAATCCTATCCAGCAAAAACCATTATCGCGCAATCGGATACACAAAAATCGAAACCCTTCAAAACCAAAGTTTCATTATTTCAGATACCTACAAGGAAGCCAATAATAAACTAACTGAAATAATAAAACGACTGATGCCACTGCACAGCGGAATCTTCCAGAGAGACTGACAAGTGCACTCGAAAAGTCAAATAAACCCGCTCAAAAACATTATCCTTGCATTTATACGTGATGGGAGCACTACTCGCTGCTCCTCTTGCTCATCAATATTAATAAAATTGCTGCGAAGGGCAAGGATTAGTCAGAGACTGCAGATGAGCTGGGCGCATAGAGGAAGCTATATAATGCTACTGCCTCCAACCCACACCATTCTGACCATCCTCTGATCACATCACATAAAACGAGTAATAATATGGGGGAAGACATGCAGCAGATGACGTACGTTGGACTGGATTTTCGTATTCTCTTGAATCCTCTTCAGCTCCGGCGTCTCCGCCACCGTCGTAGCTTTCGCCTTTGGAATATGCCTAGATGACAACAACCCAATTTGAATTAAAGACACATTTGGGCATTTGAATACATAGACTCTATCTCTAAAAGCACACATAAATGGCTAATGTCATTAGACAACTCACGCCTCGCAGTAGGGTAACTTGTTGAATCCCTTATAGGTTTTCATATTCAGCGTCATGCCACACACGGTACATTTGAAACAGCCCTTGTGCCATACCTGCAATACAGAACAGAGTTGGGATAATCAAAAAGACATTTCAACTCTCAGAAAAATCAACTTTTATCACATAAATACATCCTCCTCCGACCAACCAACAACAATAACAAGCACTCATTAGGAACATGAGAATTCTGGTGGGAATCTTTCTCATAGCATCATCATCAACATCATCATATTGCCTCAGTCAGTTAAGTGATTGTGAGTCACAGCAGCACAGTCGGCTTTTGGACCCGTGGCACTTGCCGACGCGGGGAAAATTATTCAGCAGTCCCGTCAACAATCTTGTCGTGCGCCAAGAAGAGTGTGAGGATTTTATGGTGCAGAATGCACTGCTACTGCCATGACACAGTTGTATCTGATTTGGCTTTGCCAGAGAGAGAGAGAGAGAGAGAGAGAGAGAGATGGGGTGGGCGAGTGACCAAAGTGGGGGATCTGCCCACCACTTCATCTGTTTAATTAGTAAGAATAATTGTGAGGAACGACATGAAAACCAACTTTCATTCATATGCATATATCCTGGGAGCGAAATAGAAAGGCACTCTTCAGCTGCATTCCTTCCATCAAGATACCGTCAGACTTACACAGACACATACACACACACACACACACACACACACACACACACATGTTTGACTTCCTCCCATCTATATGTGTGCACAGAGGGCTATCCCATTAAAGGCAATAAACCCCAGTGCTCGCCTTATAAGGCTTCAAAAGGGTTCACATAGCATTGAGTTTATTTATAAAAGCTTACTGTATAGATCGCGAGAGTCGACAGACGCGTGTGAGAGTGAGAAAAGGAGACGAGACGAAAGGAGACGGGAAGGGATGGGAAAATATAAAAACTCGGGTGAAAAACGGACTTATTTCGGGATACAAGGGACTCGTTCGCACATGCAGTATTTCTATATTTGAAGACGCCGTCAGAGGATCATCCCTCCCTGCGTTTTCATCCCAATTCTCCGCTTGAGCGATTGAGGATAGGAAAAAAACTATCAGCGGAAAATAATGCACCTACTGTACGTCTGTCCTCGTGTAAACTGATCAGGCTACACACACACACACACACACACAGACAACATGGCACATGGAGTGCACACATGTCGCTGACGAGTGAGACATCATGCCAAAATTCCATTAATGCACACACACACACGCACACAAATATACAGAGATGGGAAGAACAGCCACGGAAGAACGTGGCTGTTGGGCGTTTTGCCTTCATCGAGCCTTCCTCGTTTGTCTTCACACTTTGTAGGCATACAGGAGCTATTCTATACTTGAAAAGTTGAGTAAACAATGTTGGGTAAATTCCTAACGGCTCATTTTACCGCACACAACAAATATAGAGTGGGGGTTCAACGATTTTCATCTTGCTCGTCACTCAAACACAGGACATTTCCTCAATCAAATATGATGGACGGAATTGAAAGATAATTTGCACAACTTGAACATGCTCTCAACCGTGGCAAAACTTCCTGGCAAATCTCCAAGAATATTGATTTTCGGCGATGAGTCGTGGGACTGCAGTAAAATTCATATCAGGCGAAAATCACTTGGTTTTCCATATTTCACACATCAAAATTGAACGTTGGGCGAAAGGATAAATTATTTTTCATTTCTTATTTTTTCGTTGGACAGAACCCCGAAGGAAATCTACACGTGGTTTTCAAGGGAAACTTTCTAAAAAAATTCAGAAACTACAGAAACCAATTAATAAAAAATTACAGAGGTGAAAAAATAGGATTATTATGTAACATAAAACTTACTTTGTCAAGGCACTTTAGTTCCTCCAAGGGGTAAACGGATTTACTGCATCGGCTACACTGCGGCATTTTGAGTCCTTTCCGATGTCAACAATGACGATGATACTACTTACTACAAGTAAATTTTACACGTCTAGGAAAATGCGTCTTTTCTCCAGCTTATAATTTGGCACCGGCTTGATTGATTGGCTGTCGCAATCTTGTACTTTGGATCCACTCATGCACGGTTGATAAAATCACACTGTCGTTACAGTCTGTTCCAGAATCTACTACTTTCTTCTTCTTCTTCTTCTTCTTCGTCAGAAGCCCATGGATGACACGCCCGCAGAATAGTCCGAGTCATCAAAGGGTGTGTGGAGAGGTACGTGTTGGTTTTAGGACGGAAAACTGACCGAGAATTTTCAAAACTCAAGTAAAATAGTTATTTATCTCCAAAGCCATGTCGAGTGGTGACTTGATGGTGGTGGAGAGCGTATTTTGTGTTGTCTGTACACAGCAGAGAATGGTTCCAATCTTTCCTAAGCTCCTGCTCCTGGTCGTGTAAAATGAAAGTGACGTGACATTGACAAATCAGCGGCCGAGCGAAGGTAACGATCCTTTACGCTACACTAAAAGGATGACAACTGAAAGTCAGTTACTTTGATAATAACCAACTGATACAACGATATTAGGGATGAAAATTTACACAAACACATTCACACACACCCAACCACTGCGCCTCTCTGCACACACACAACACATGCACACAAGCTTCTAATAAAGATTCCGCTCAAACGACCGGACACACACTTACGCTCCGCACCACTATACCGACTATTGCAGGGGTATTGGGAATGACTCGAGATGAAACTCGTTGAGGATGCTCTTATGTGAGTGAGATGATGAAAATGGTTTCAAATCCTAAATGCTACTGTTGCGGCGACGGCGGCGGCGGCGGCTGCTGCTGGTGATGATGATGATGATGATCCCAATACGAAATCACTCCACTACTATATGCTCTAAACGGAACTTCTCTTCGAACGGCTCCACACGAACAGATGAGAGAGGAGCAACACTTGTAAGGCACAAGGAAAATGACCTTGAATCAAAAAATTCCAAAATAATGTTTAGAATCCACCATAAGTTGAAACCGGCAATCTATACTGTACATCTACACGGCTGGGAATAAGAGCAATGATAAGGTAATGAAAATTACTCTTTAAAACTCAAATAAGGTTCACAACAACAACACACACCACTACTATAATACAGCTCACACACACACACGTCAACTTCTTGTTTCCTTCATTCAGCCTTGTTCCTCCTCATCGTCACTCCGTCCGTGGACTCGTATACAGGCAAACTGAAACCACGTCGTACATGTTCCCCCGAAGCAAAAGGAACGGCAACTCACACATCTAGAGAGACAAACGATACGAGCACATAGCATATTACAGAACTCAACTCAAGCCAACACATAACGTCCTTTTACACCGCGGCGTGCTCTTTCTTTTTAGTTCCCTGTGCATACGCATCAGCACCGCATTCCATCCACGCAATCCCCTACACATACCCACACAACACACACGTATAATATGCCGCAGCATGGAAGAAAAACTCTGACAAAAAATCCCATGCTATAAAGTCAACGAAAGTAAGTTGGACCTTCAGAGTGGCAATTAAAGGTAAAATGGTAACTTTCATTCCCAAGACACATTCACACATATTTACACATATACATACAATACACACGACACACACACACACAAACAGACTTACAGTTCCTTGCGGACACATGGAATAAGGCTGTACATGCATGCACGTATCCCTGCTGGCATTTTTTACCCATATTTTTGGAACGCCATCTAAAACAGGTTACCCATCAAAATGCGATGTATCATGCAGCGCACTTGTGCAATTTGTTCTCAAGCAATTTTCCACTTTTTTCTCCGCCCTTCCCAATTACCCAGAGATTACTCCAAATCATATGCTACGACGTGCCAACTAAAATGAAGAAAAAGAGGTGAAATATGCACCAGTTCAAGTCTTCCGTTATGAGAAAATGCCACTGTAAATCTGTGAACACTTGGAAGACTCCTCCTAAATCTACTACGATGTATTCTATACTCGGATAAGCTCATTTATTTGATTTTCCGCAGTGTAATTCAAACTTCCCGCGCATCACCGGGAATAGCCATGAAGAACGTGTGGTAGAAAATCAGCAGCTTCGTTCTCTCAAAAATATAGAATTTCAACCGAGAGGGCAATAGCACAGGCACAGGGTTTTAAATGCAATAATAAGCAAATATGAGGGCAAAAAGATGATGATATACCGTGCAGATTATGCAAGCAGAATGCGAACTTATGCAGTTATTAAATCCGCAATGGAATATTACTGAGTGAATTTCTGTGCACTCCGTGGTAGCACTTGATACACGCGACGAGTCGGCCAGCTCCACATTCTAATATACCACAGCGCCATCTTGGACTGGAACGGCCACAAAATGCATCCAAACATTATATCTAAGCTTCTGAATTGCGATTGAATATCTTTTACTGTTCACTACTGTATGACGACTGCGTATGCACTACTGAAAATTAAATAATAGTTGACCAGTGCGAGAATAAGCGCAGTACAGTGGGCAAGTATATCTGTTACGTGCTGTAAACCCGTCTAATGCATCCGTAAAGTTCATTTTTAGGGCAGAGATCAGCAAAGTGCAGTCAATTTGACCAAAGTGTGTGAGTAAAACCACGTACAGAAAGTCGCAAATTGAAAGGACCCGCGTGAAAATCACTGTCAAGCCTGACAAATATGTCAGCAGGACGTCCGCAGTGCGCCATGTACGTTTCAAATAAAAAGACTCACCGCCATGTTGTTTCCAAATGGTCACATTTATTAGTTACGGTTAAACTAATAATTTTGTGAATACAGTAGTGTGTGTGTATAGCCACTAATAATAAACTACACGATATCTCTCTAATAATAGTAATAGTGTGGAGCCCGGAAATTGACGCCAAGGTTACCACCACTCTTGGTGTATCATCTTTTATTACCGAGTAGAATTCAGTCAGATTCTGTGTTAGACGAGAATCTTCTTCTTTTGGAGGAATTTCTTCGTCAGACGCCATTTTTGGTAACTAATGGGAAGAGACCGACAGTTTGACATTCACATACACACATATATTTTCCAATATGAGTACGACGACGATGACGACGACACGGGACGTCAGATCACAACGCGGACAATGACACCCTTTCAATTACATTATGCATGATAAGGGACGATTACATAGTACACGAATTTTTACATACAATTATCTTTAGCTACTACACGATTCTCGATGTTGGACTATTTTAACCACTACTCAATCCGCTTTTTTTCTGCCACACAGACGCAAGCTCCGATTACTTATCCTATTCCGATCATCATTACACAGATGCATAACGTGTACTATAAACTACAAATGAATTATAGATCCGCGGACAGTAAGAGATGAGAGCTGCACTCGGGGAGGAAAGATCTAGAGAAGAAGTGAATTGCTTGAGAAATACATTTAGTAGTAGGACATGGCTGCAGAAAACGCATACATTTGTATATAAATAGAAACATGACCAATATATCAAAAATGTATGAATTTGCCCGTACGCATCCGGACGACCGTGACATGTACGCACACACAATATGATTTTCAGCGATACACAGAGAAAGACACGATATAGACCTACTGTGGTGATTATTGTTTTCACAGAGAATCCTACGTAGGATTTATGTGAGTACATGCGGAAAGCGAAACTATTCCTGACATCCATTTTAGTATATTATTGATTTGATTCGTTGCTCTAATTTCCAAGGGATTCTTTCTATATATTCACCTTATGTGGAAGTATTGCCTCCAAATTTTTCAGACACTTCGAAACGGTTGATCGATTTACAATTGTTACAATGATGCTTGCCATATTATTGAACTAGCAGGACGACCAGCTACAGCTTCCGGGACTGATGATTGTCTGATGTGGTAAATTTTCAATATATTTCTTGAAATTTCAAAGTCACATCATGTGCTGACACGCTCCAATGAGCACACCACGCCAGAAAGCTGTCTTTATAGCAGCAGAAAACGATCTCTACAGACGGCATTAACAATTATATATATATATATAGTAGCGATAATGACAAACTAGCATTCAAGACGGACTAACGCTATAGCGTCTGAATCTTCATGTGCTACAAAAGTTTCTCCGATTACTTCGTGTACTTTAGAGAAGAGGCAAATGAACTGGAACGAGAGGGAAATACTGTGACAAATCTAATAGGAATAAATAACTTCAACGCTTATATAAACGTGCTCAGACAACTACAGAAAAACACATGTGATAGTTTGGTGAATAGAAAGTGTTGCCTGGGAACAATAAAAAATATCAAATTCTCACATACATGTATGCATACGACGTAAATCCTTATATAAAATTAGAAACATATTTTAAATCATCATCGTTATTAATAATTAGTCATAATAACATCTACGCGTACTACTATATGTGTAACGAACGAGCATCTTCGATTTCACACATTTAACACCGGCATGGAAATGTTGAGTTAATCCGAACCCACCATACATTTTTACCTATATATACCGCGCGCGCACACACATAGCAAGGTTTCATAATAATTTTATGATATTTATGTACATATATGTATATATATGTTGAAGGAATGAAAAAGGACACAAGCGGTCACCTGGAATTATTTCGTTTGTGTGTAACATACATACAATTGTATATGCATGTATGATGATAACATTATTTCCCCTACTTATATATAAATACACATATATGTTACTTGTTTAACAATATGTTCAGAAAACGTGATCGCCTCCTGGATAACATATATATGTAGTACAATAATAATAGTTAATTTGGCGAGAGTCAAGTAGGTCATCATGTCACCGGTTATGCCTTATTGCTTGTGATTGCCTTAAACGCTTATTGATTCCAAGGCTGGATACAAAACCCTCACTTATAATCGCTTGCCTCGCCGCAACCGTATAGCAACATAACAGTAATAATAATAATAATAATAGTGAACAAAAGGCATAATCTATATAGAGGCTCCAATATATATATATATATATATGGAATACATGGGGTAAAGGTTGGATAACTGATATGCAAGTAATAAAAATAAAAGTGTGAATAAATACAAAATAGAATAAATATGTGTTTGTATGTGTGTACAAAGGAAAAATCACGAGTACGTAATACGAGCTTATCAAAAACCAAAAAAAGAGGAATAAAGACACCACTTGGGCACCGCACGCACGCATTCACTATACTTACTATCCTTTAAAGTATTGTATAGCTGATGAGAGTTTGGGGCTTTGAATGGGTGAATGGTATGGTGCTTTATCCCCATGTCTATCGCATTGGAAAATATTGACCCAGGAGAGACGGGAGCGCTGATTATTGTTGTTCTTTTTCTGGACAGGTTTCTGGGTTGACGCTCTCCTCGTCCAATGACGGGGTACTCTCGGCTGCTACTATATCCGCGGATGGAATGTTGTTCCCTTTTCCGGCCAAAACGCCATTGCTCCCCTGCTCCCCCGAATTCACATGGAATTGGTGGTAGTTGACCTGGCAACGCCCGTGGTCATTATAGTGATGCTTCCGGCGTCTATTTCGGTCCCTCCGGGTCTTTCGAAGCCTTGTCCCGCGTACAGTCCCATTCTTCTTGTCACCCATCTCCTCCTCCTCACCGTCCGTCGTGGATTCTTTGTTGCTGGAGCTGGGATTGTGAGGATCAGCATCGAAAGCTACATTTGGATTCATCATTATGTTGATGTTGACGATACTGGCATTGTTCGTCAGAGGATCACCGTTGTCGGCTAGCTGGGAAATAGGAGAATGTCGGGTGCGAGGGGAGGCGGCTTTGGAAATTTTGTTCTGGTGGTTCCAGTCTTCAAGAATTATCATCTGCGAGTCGTAGCGCTTCACTCCTCGTTTCTAGAAACCAAAACAAATACGTCAAACTTTGAAATACACATACAGAGGGTGTAGATTTCCCCCTAATCAATAGGAAAGTTAAACAGAAACTGATTATTATCCTATAGACTTACCGAGGTTTTAGGCCGCTTCCGGCGCTCTCGCACTGGTGATAACGAGGCGGATGACGAAGATGACGACGTGGAGAGGTTCCGCTTCGGTCGTCGCTTACTCTTGCGGTTGTCGGGGGACGTCCTTAGGAAATCTAAATCTGAATCTGAGGTCGACGAGGTGAGCATGGAATAGAAACTTATCTCGGATTCTAAATCCGAACCCGTTGACGGCACTACTTCTTTGTTCTGCAATTCCAATAAAAACTAATCAGCACACCGAATTTAAAATTTCCGCATAACAATTTAGCAAATTCTTGAAATTACTTATTCATCACCTCCAACAAGAGCTTGACAGTTCATAAAAAATTATATCATTTTTTGAAAACAAGAAATAGAGAACACCCAAATATCCACATCGCCAAAAATAATCTCAACGAAAATATCTCACAAATGTGCTCACTACAAAAATGAAAACAATTACTTCTGGGAAACCTTAAATCTATGACCTCTGTCATACAACTGTACCATGTCAAAAACTTCTATGAGAATTCCCAAAACTTTGTAACACAGCTCGACATGAAATCTTGACAATCCACCTAAACCCGAAATCCCCCTCACCTCAGCATCACTTTCACGGGAATGTTGTCTTTGTGTGAGTAACTTTTTCAAGTTATCTATCACGGTTCTGGAGGCAGGTGGTCCGGTGATGACCACGTGTGCCGTGTCACCATCCATGAGGAAGTTTTTCGAATTCTCCTCCTAAAAGATTTCACAACGAAAAACTCTGGTCAAAAACACGAATCCCACTTCCTACCAACTCACCACACTGTTCATCATTCCCAATTTCCAAAATTCAAATAAATGCGTCTTCACTCTTCACAGAGCTATTATTATTTGCTCATTCCGCTTTGAACTCACTCACCATTATAAATACACTTGAAATGACACAGTATTTTTGGGACAGCCTTAAATAGCCACTAGGCTGCTGTAAGCTTCATAAATAGTGCGCCCCGCACGCTCAAAATACCATCTAACAACAACTGACCCGTAATTTCTAGAGCATTTTTTTTTTCAGACCAGCTGGAAAAAATGCGCGTGTCAACAGCAACAACAACCACTTGTCTCTTCCAACGAAACTAATATATATATATTGCTCCTGTATACTCAACAGTCCGAGCTGCCAGCGGGCTCGGGGAAAAAACGGCGACACTACTAAACTTGAACCCTACAAATACAAAAAATCAGTTCACAATTTCCAAATGATCATGATAATCACCATCAACTTCTTGACACGTTCTGGCCCCTAATCCCCCTTCCTTTTTACACATTCAAACACACACACACACAGTGACTATTACTGAAAACGAGTCGGAAACTAACAAGTTGAAAATATATGAGTGTGCATGAACGATGTGGAGCAGCACTAATACTACACTGTGTGTGTGACTGAACGAACGAAGGGAGCAGCAGGGAGGGAGTCAGAAAATCTTGCAAGATGATCTCTCTCTCTCTCTGCACAGTGGTCGTAGCAGCCCAACGTCGTACTATTCTATCAACTAAAGACTCCATGATTCACTTGCTAAAAATAACTCGAGCAGTCAGTGTACTCTCGGACTCACTCACCTTGATCAGCGCCTCGGCCTCCATTTCTCAAGAAAGACTCGCTCCTTTGCTCTCTGTGTCTCCCTAGTTGAACAACAAGTTTATTTCCCACGAATGAAGCAGTAGTAACGTAGGAGCCTTTCTGTGTGTGAGTGTGTGTGAGGTGGTGTGTGTTTGTGCACAGAGTAGCAACAACCACCTTAACCTCCTCAACAACAATCAGAAATAGACACCCGAACCATTCAACTCGTTAAACTCGTTTCCTTCTGCCTCTATTCCACACAAGCACACACACACAAACTCACCAACCTCAACCAGGGTCACTCGAAAATAGCAAAATATTCTCTCTAAAAGTTCACCAACTATCAGCTCTCTCACTCAGTAGTAACACTTGTACTGTCATGAACCACACGCAGCACTGTCACAAGTCAACAATAATAACAGACACACATTGGGACATGTCCCTAGAAAAATTTAAATATTCCAACAAACAAATCCACGGCCTTCGGATTCTTTCCCTATAACTCATTAGCACATGATCCCGCAGAGACGTGCTTCAAACAATTTTCAACTGTCCTGATACGGACAATCAAAAGCGGAGATTGTTAGGCTACCTGAACTTAAATGATACTTGATTCAGGGGAAGAGCTATACAGCGGCTCGTTAGCGCAATCAAGTCGTGTAGCAGTGCTGTTCTTGTGTACAGCAAATAAGAGTAATAGGGAATCAAGAAAGCCGAAGAGGCCCAAAGACGTCCTGTCTGTCTTCGTATATAGTGAAAGTGAAAGCTGCTTATGGCAGGTTGTTGTTTTGTTTGTAACAACCTAGTCCCTCGTTGGAGTAGTAGTTGTGTGCAGCAGGCGGAGAGCCCTCGACCAAGTCCCCAGCATATTATAAACTCCACGAGCATGCATACAAATTCCCCGCAGTCATCCCTCTCACACACACACACACACACACACACAGACGTACACAGACACATAGAGACCGGCCCCCGTATGTATGAACCTTTTACGAGATTTTATGGAGCACAAACAAAATGCGGCCACTATATAATGCACTCACTCAACCTATCACATCCCTTGGTAATGTTGTAATGAGTGCTTACATGACTATGGTGTGGTATATATGCTCTGTATG
The DNA here is from genome assembly GCA_009870155.1 of Pseudobourletiella spinata. Lineage (NCBI taxonomy): Eukaryota > Metazoa > Arthropoda > Collembola > Symphypleona > Bourletiellidae > Pseudobourletiella > Pseudobourletiella spinata. The sequence continues at coordinate 33,385 of WJFA01000205.1, read as the reverse complement.
TACGGAGTGATGTAACGTGAAGCCTCAAGTCACGGCATATATACCTCTGCGTGTGTGTGTGTTTGTGTTGTGCCCCTTCCTAAGGCAATTATTATTTATACACAGACGCATTCGTATAACATGCCCGATCAGAACTATTAGGGAAGCTCGCATGCAGGCATGCGGGATATAGGCTTTGTTTTTTTGAGCCGTGGGATGCACAGCCCTGGGTTTTGTTGAAGCTATATGGACGCAGAAGAGTGAATCCGCGGAGGGGATCACGGCACGGGACCCGCTCGTATATGAAGTGTTGTGAGCAGTGACCATGAGCGGAAGTGAGGAAGAGAGGGGACAATTCCCTTTGAACGAGCTCAAGTACGTGTGCAAGTCCTTAACAGGTTGTTTCTCTCGAGCACCACCACCACATCCTGCTCGTCAGGTGTCTGCTCTGTCTACGTGGACTGTGGGATGACTCGCCGGTTGTGCAAGCTAAAGTTATATACAGGATATTCCTAATTGACAGGAGAGGGATGACTCAACGAGATGATGATGATGATGATGATGGTGATAATGATGAAAGATGCGCTGCAAGCTGCAAGTGTCAGAGGCTTCAAAATGCCGGTGTGTTATGCACACGTTGAGTGTGGTTTGTATTGTATGTGTGTGTGTGTTTGCATGTGTGTGTTTGTGTATGTTTGAGTATGTATATGTGTGTGTATGTGTGTGTGTGTTTGTGTGTGTGTGTTTGTGTGTATGTGTGTGTGTGTGAGTGTGTTTGTGTGTGGAGTGTTTGCGTTGTGTGAGAGTGTGTAAGGAAGTTAACCTCGGAGTGTCTTAATTAACGCTTGTATTAGCTGTTTCTTAACCTATGAAGACGTTGATGCGATGAGGAAACTAACCTTAGATACGGAGGACGGCAGGTAAGCAGAGATATAGATGCTGTTGGATAGCAGTAGTGTTGGGTCGGGCCTGTTGATGGGGGCGCGCAGGTTGAGTGCGTGATAGGAATGATGGAATAGATGTTGATGTGGCAATTATTAATCTCTTCACTTCTGATATGATGAGAAAGGGTAACAACAAGTGGGAGCTACTACAGGAGGATGTGTGAATGGTTCACAGTCACACAGCTGTGTGCGAGTCAGTATGAGAGTACCATAGAGAAATATCTTTTGGTGTCTTGAAAAAATCTCTCGCGGATCATCCGGCGAGATGCTAAAAAGGAATTAAATAAGCCAGAACATGTGTGTGTGTGTGTAAGTATGTGTTCACGGGTTATGCGTGGATTGCATTGGTTGTTGGAACCTTTCCCCTTTTGGAAGTGGCGTTGCATAATGGCTATTAAATACAACGCACTTGATGGACGAATCATCTGACAAAATAGATCCCTCTGTATACACGTTCATCTAATGAAGGCACACACATACACACACGGTTATAACCGTAGATGAATGTGAAAAAAACCTTCCCGTCAACTTCCACATCCACGCACACATACACAGACACAATCTTATGCACACACGCTCATTTTTTTTCTCACGTTACTTTTTATCGCCGGATCTACTTTGTTATCGCAATACCCAGTCATAAAGTTTGAGTTCCCTGTCCCTCTCTCTCTCTCCCTCCGTGTGTTGCATATGAGTTGGTTTCAGAAATAAACGGATTTATGCGGCTATGAGTAAAGATAGTCTTACGTCCATTCCATTTTCACTGTCACACTGCATTGCTTTTACTGCTGCTGTGTAATATGGTCGTCGTGGTGTGCTCTAGGAATAAACGTTTGGGAAAGAGGGGGAAAAGTTTATGAAATGATTCTATATTTATCAAGATAAAATTAGTTAGTAACATTCTTTTTGGAGCGCATAAAGGGAATTTCCCCGTTCACCTTGTATTGCTCCAGCATACAGGAGAGGATGGGAGCCGGAACGGAGAGCGTGTGTGTAGCGGGAGCCGTTCTATATTTTGCACGGTGTGGGGTGTGCTGGGAAGGACATTATTATTAGAAAGTGTACAAGCCATGCACTGGTTATACACTTCAAGCTGTGTTCAAATTTTCAGATTTCGAGCTAAACTTATTGATTTCTAATGCACACACACACACACAGTGAATTGCGCGGGGAAGGTGGATACATACTGACTACGGTTGTTAAAACTAATACTATTTATAAGCATGATGTGAGGGACCTGTAAAGTGTGAGTGTGCTCGATCCTCAACAACGTATTGATTTAGCAGTATTCATATTCATCCATGTGTCTCAAGTCCGCCGTATTGTACATATGAAGCAGTGTCATTTGTAAAATCTATTAAATGTTTTCCCTCCGCTAACGTCGTTGGACTTGTGTGTAACTATGAAATACATACTCTGATGCATTACAGATATTATCACATTAGGAGCGTCATGATTATCGGCTTATTTTTGCACGTATACCACAGAGACACATACAAACTACATGTTTTTCATTCCGAAGGTAAACGACTGGTCTGTATAAACAAATCGCATTTGACTTTTCGCTCGGTGCACGATAAAAACGGAATCGGGAACACGTGTCGGGATCATACACACACACACAACAGTTCAACTTCCCACCCCACTTAAAGCGTATGAGGAAAACCAGGGTATATAGATTTTCTTCCGCACGCCATTTAGCATGACAGAGTCGAGAGCTATAATACAAGGCAGATAAATTCAGTGGATATAACCTTGGATAAGTAATTGACCGGACGGGGTGGTGGTGCGCTTCTTGAACCGGCAACAGAATACACGGCGGTGCTAACAGCCAATAAAAGTACTACATGTACGTGTTAATTCACATTACCGTTCCGTGGAAAAGGGTTAATTGACTCGGAATTGCCAGGTGAAGCTTTTCCTGACTCCTATTGGATGAGGGTAAACACATGCTAAAAATATTTTTACAGTAACTGACCAAAGAATACTGAATGCAGAGCTTGTATGCATGAGTGGATCCCCATAGGTTCTTTTCGCATCTACAAGAGGCTAAGCTATTTCAAATAGATGTCAATATGTGCTTATTTATTATTAAAATTAAACACAATAATTCCGGAAGTCAAATGTTAGCATGCAACACAATCAGACTGAATCTATTTATTACACATATTTTCCGAGCTGACAAAACTAGAAATGTTAAAACTCTATTAGCAATTGACGCTTCAAATTGATTCAAGTTACGAGGTAACGACACTTCAACACACCTTATAAAAACTTTTGTAACTCTACTGCTCCTTCCGGGCTCTAATCCCGTTGTTAGTATTCACAATTTTCATGGGAATGCGAGATTTGAGATTGGGCAGTTTTCGTTTCACAGCAGTCCGCACGGTCACGTCGGTGTTGTTCGTATTGGAGTGAACAGCACTGGCACTGGCAAGGTTCCCATGCGCAAGCGGGATCAGCTGTTCGCAGGGGCCGGTGGGCAAGCTCCCGCGTGGAGGTTCAACGGCTGACCTGATTGGTTGTTGTCGTAGTTGGCGGTGAAATCCAACCCTTTTTGACCTGGGAGCAATAACATGAATGGGCTCCGGCTCCGCCATGTTCACATTGGAGCAGTAGTGAACTGAATTTCTCACTACTGGTTTCATCTCCGGCAAAGTCTCCTCTTGTGTGAATTTCGAGTGACAATGGCTGTAGTTTGGTAGGAGTGAAGAGCTGCTGGTTTTCGCAATATTGTTTTCAATCACACTGTCTATTTCGCTCTGGTTAGAATCCCTTGTTGATGGCAGGAGTTTGTGGGAGTGGGCTGGACTCACATTTCCTGTTTTATCCAAGTCATGATGGGAAACTGGTGAGGTTATGGGACAGAAAGGACAAACCCCGTCGTCCTTGCTGTAATGCGTGACCCGAGGACGAGGGCGTAGTAGTATCATGGGCTGAGCTTTGACCTTCGTCCTAGACTTGCCAAAGGAACCTACCTTAAATCTCTGTAAAGAGAGCCACATCAAACGCATAATCATTAACTTTTACCAGTGCAAAGATGTTGAAATTAGTAGTGAACAGGATAACAGCGGCCGGCGACATGATTTATTCAAGTTGCGGAGAAAAGGTTACGCGTGTGTGATAAACATTGTTGTTTGTGAGAAGATAGGCAGCGTACCGCTAGGATTGTGCCCAAACCAGACAGGACTAGCACCACCCACTTCACAATGATGGATATTGGAGCAACCTTTTGAAACCAAACCATGCTGCTCCTACTTGCGAAAATGTTTTTGGGATCAAGCAGGAACTGATCAAAGTCAATGCTGGACTATATACCATTCCTTCCTGTAGCAGCAGCAGCAACAGCAGAGCAGGGACAATGACCAAGCAACTTTATAATATAATCAATGCAATGAACACACCGGCTCAACTGCATATGAGGGTGTGCCTGCTGCGCTACTGTGCAATAAAGCCATTACGTTGATTGCCGCAAGGAAATGTAAGCAAATGCAATGATTTCCGATTGCAGAACGACGGGGGAAGGACGCCTTCTGTGTGAATTCTCTGTGGATTGACAGTTGCACTTTGGGTTTTGATGATCTGACTGGGTCTGTCTTTCTTTGCAAAGCGATATGATATGATGGGAATTTGAGCTGCGAGCGAGCGATATGCGATACGATTATACGATTCTGGCGCAAGCTGCAGTTGCCTTGTTGCAAACTTCCTTCTCTTCTTTTTCTTTCTGAAGCGGAAACAATAATTATGAGTTGTGCCGCATTATTTTTTTTACTAAAAAGATTAGAATATCGTGTTGCAATCACCTTCAAATTAAACTTTACCGGTAACCAAGACAACATTCAGATTTTCGTACCAAACCGGCTGTCTGTTAGTTACATCATGCCATGCGCATGCGCAATGAACAATCTAGTTTACACATAATAGATTCTAGCGAGTAGAAGGCTTCATACTCATTATTTAACGCAATGCAATGTGATGATGATGGAGCAATGACGACTATCCATGATGAAAATTAGCGGCGACTTCACTCTGTCTATGTCTCTGCCCACAAAGAGGTGACGCCGGTTGCTGCAGTCGTCGCCATATTGATTTTACGTGAGAAAAGAAAATGAGATCTGCTGCTGGAAATTGTAAGCGCAATGCTCCATTTAATCCGCTATGGCATGTCACTCGACTGGGTAAAGTAACCTCCACCGGCCATCTTGGTGAGTTTTGGATTAATCGGTAAAATGATTCCATAAGCTTCATCCCGCAGTAACTTTTGGTTTGTAAGCATGAGAAAACTGATTTTTACAGTTGCACCAGCAAGGATTCGACCAAAACCGCGAAACTATTTGAACAGTAAATCATTGCAAAGCCATGAAAATGTCGGGACTATGCATTCAAGAAAGGCTATTCAAGGTCACGGGTCAAAAATCCGTGTCGAAAAAAATGGTCCTATAAAAAGGGTACCAGTAGATGGGGAGCGATGTGATGATGACTACTCTTGTGACCATCGAGTTAAACTTCCCCAACTTCCATGCTGTGCAGAGGAGTCTTCCGAGATGCCCTGTGCAGGTAGCCGAACATATTGGTTGAAGTCAAACAGCCCTGCCCCAGAACCATCAATGTCAGTGTCAGGAATCCAGGAAACATTATTTGAGCAATTTCAGAGGCGACAGTTCCGTGGGTGTGAATTCGATGGTACACAAGTTCGGAACGACTGAATTTGATTTGTATTTGTAAAAACTTTGAACTAATGCGAACACGAAATGTGACAGAGTTTGACGAAATTCAGAATCATTTAAACGCCATATGCTTTGCAAAGCCAGAAATACTTACGTCCACTCTGACATTGGCTGCCCTCAATTGTCCTGCGGGTAAGACTTGAGATGGTCTGATATGTGTATTAGGAAGCTTCGGCATAAGGCAATTTAATTTCGTTGATGACACTACATGGATCTAAACAATGTCCACAGAGCTAAAACGGGATCCAGCTAAAAAGCGAGCCAATATTCACACAAGTTGCATTACTCGAGGTCCGTTAATGTTTGAAAAAGTATTCGACATTTGCTCAGATTTTGTACCGACGGCTGTAAATCCCAAGATGACAAATATACTACAACTGAATCAGAAAAACTTGCCACAGATCCAAGTAAAGGACAAGAGCAGGAACAATCGGAGAATCTGCCAAATAAAAATTACAGAAAACAATTCCGATACAACAGAAAAGAGTTTCGAGAAATCACTGGATATACCTCGAAGCAGAGCTTCAGAAGTGACAAAGTGAGGCGACACTAACAAAATTTAGCGGTGTAATTTTACCAAATATTTACAATTATCATGTTTTCAGAGGTGTGAAAGCAGTGGTTTCTCCGTTATTTGCTAACGACAGCCTTGAATACCTCTTGGAGGAGGAGTGCGGGCCATCGCAGTTTGAGTCGCTGGATTTCTCCTTCAGTATGAAGTTCCTTTGATTTATTCGGGCGTATTCTAAATCGGGCTTGCAGCCTGGTTCTAACGATAGAAATAAGTTCTGAGCCCGATAGTGATATGAATAACAGCTCGCTTCATTATGGTTCGTGAAATTTGAAGCTCTGCTCTTGTGAAAAATATGAGCCATTCTCCCAGAGGGTGCAACAGGGGTAAATTTGTCTACTACATGAATATTTTGTACTGTTGTCTGTGTTTTTGATTTAGTGATTAAAAACGTAGGAAATTAACCAGCGTTATGCGATCATTTTTAACATGGTACTCCAATAATGGCGCACAAATAAATTAACCGCATCACTATTGTTCATCTCCTCGATCATTGCACCTTGTTTCAGTCCAGAACCTTTGCGAATTGTACACACGTCTTTCTGTTGTAACGTTTAATTGTTCATCCAACGTAGTCCAAGCAGAAGAGAAGGAGCGTGGGTCACACTCCACTCCAGGCCACTGTGCCACTCTGGATTGGCCAAATGTAAAGACGGAATAAGCAACCGGTGAATACCTAAATGAAATGAATGAACATAATTCGCATTCCATTTACATAATTGATTAATTTGATTCGAAGGGGGAAATTCTCATGAGTTTATCTAGCTCCTTGATGGAAGTATGCGATGGATTACCGCAGCTAAAAGGAATGAATTCAACTCGCCGTGCCTAGCCTGGTGTGACGTTCCACATCAAAATGTGAATTTCCATACTCTGTGGAATAGTGGAAATCTTGCAGCTAATGCCGGATTTTCACATTTAGCTTAGCTCTGGTAACAAAATGAGAAAATGCATTTCCTCGAATTGAATTGAAAGAGGAGGTAATTTAAACAGCTGGAAAACGCAAAACATTGACTTTTTGTAGTGTTCCAGATACAAAAGCGTAAAAGTGGGACGAGTGAGCACGAAAAGACGTTCATAACTACAAACTTGTGAGGCACCCTTGGGTTTACGTTCTTACAGCGGGAAATTTTAAATAAAATGTATTTTCACAACTGTGTGCTACGCAGTACTAACACATACCTGCTACATACGTTACTTGTACTGGCATTCGCATAATACTTCTGTGTGAATTGAGAAGTGAATGTAAGGAAGTGGAAAGACTGTTAATTCTCATCCCGTTATTGTTATATTTCAAAAAAATTGAGCTTCGAAGCAATAAAATTTCACTGTAAATAAGTTGTAGAGGAATTCAGGTAAATTTCGTGACATTTCCACTAGCTTCAGGAAGATCTGCAGTTCTGCTTGGTAATTTATGCAGTTGAAGTTAGAGTAAATTTCAAGTAATTTTGGTTTCAGGCCGTACGATGGCCAGTTCGGTGTCTTCCGTCCCATTGTCTGAAATTATCCGGTCAAAGGACGACACAGTTGTTGGTGATGGGAAGGGAAAGTCAAGGGATGACTGGAAGAAGGCAAAAGAGTTGGAAGAAGCTCGAAAAGTAAGTTTAATGACTGTATTGTGGGTCTAGATGCATGCAAATTTTGCTTGAAGTTGAGATTATTTAAAAATGTATGATATATAATAAATTAAGAGGAAATTGAAGGAATTGTTTTTACAAAAAATTATCATCACTCCATTCATTTCCACAATTACAGGCTGGTACTGCTCCTGCTGCCGTCGACGAAGAAGGTCGGGACATCAACCCTCATATTCCACAGTACATTTCCGCTGCACCATGGTATTTTGGAGCGAGGGGACCTACGCTGAAGCATCAGCGCACTCAGCCAGAGTCTAAAAAGGTTTATTCTACGTTGGACGAATGGTATCACAGAGGAATCGATGGGGTAAGTTTAATATCTAAAACAGTACACCGCTAAAATTTGGCTTGCGAAAATGTCACCATCACCATAATTTGAATTTTAGACCAAAGTTGCGACGAAATTTCGAAAGGGAGCCTGTGAAAATTGTGGTGCAATGACACACAAGAGGAAAGACTGCATGGAACGACCCCGAAAAGTGGGAGCTCGATTTACAGGAGATGCCATCGCACCAGATGAACATACGCAGCCCAACCTTGACCTGGACTACGATGGGAAGCGTGACAGATGGAACGGGTATGATCCCAATGAGTACCACGCCATCGTCGACGAATTCCAGATGATTGAAGAAGCCAAGAGGAGTTTGAAAACGGAAAAGATTCGTGAGGGCAAGGAAGGCGAGCCTTTGCCTGATAACATGATGTTGGACGAGGATGTCCCGGAAGAAGATGAGGACAAATACGTCGATGATGCTGACATGCCGGGGACGAAGGTGGATTCAAAACAACGGATTACAGTGAGAAACTTGCGTATCCGAGAAGACGTGGCCAAGTATCTGCGTAACTTGGACCCGAATTCAGCTTATTACGATCCAAAGACTCGAGCTATGCGAGATAATCCTTACAAAGGGACCGTGCGAAATCCAGAAGAGTAAGTTTTTCTCGCAAATGCAATGCGATTTCACCAAATGTTTGCTATTTTGCGTTAAAACTTACCTAAGTTTTTAAATAATTTGTCAGAGTTGATTACGCTGGCGAAAATTTTGTCCGATTCTCGGGAGACACGCGGAGACATGCTTCTGCACAGCTATTCGCTTGGGAAGCCCATGAGAGAGGTGTTGACGTACATCTCCTTGCTGAACCCACCAAACTGGAAGTTTTGCAGCGCGAATTTGAAAAACATAAGGACGAATTTAAAGGCTCTCTCACCAAGAATATAATCGACAAATATGGTGGGGAAGAGCATTTGAAAGCACCGCCGAAGGCTTTGCTCATGGCTCAAACGGAGGACTACGTCGAATATTCCAGACAAGGAAAAATTATTAAGGTGCAACTTCAAAGACTGTCTTTTATGGTAATTTGAATGTTGGAAAAACTGCTGAATTCAAAAACTTCAATTTTTAGGGTAACGAGAAACCCATCATTCGATCTAAATATGAAGAGGACGTTTACCCAAATAATCATTCCTCAGTCTTCGGATCATATTGGCGAGATGGAGAGTGGGGATATGCATGTTGTCATTCCTTGATTCGGGTAAGCTTGCTCATACGAAAGTATTCAAAATTCTGCAAGACAATTATTAACTTAAGAATTTTTTCATGTAGCAATCTTATTGTACTGGTGCGGCTGGCCGAGCCTCTAATGACGAGACATCCATCGAAGAAGCCATACGTGCACGAGAAGCCCAGGAAGAGCTCAGTAAAGCAATTGCAAAGCAGAGGAGTGAAGCCCAGAAATCCCTTGTGGAAATTCACCGGGAAAAAATGAATGCGGAACTGGAGAAAGAGCACAAGAAGGCAGAGAAACGGAAGGCAAAGAAGAGGAGGAAAAATTCCAAGAAGAAGAAGAAGGAGTCTTCATCCTCATCATCATCCTCAAGTGACTCCTCATCTTCGGATTCGGATTCCGAGCCGGATGAGGAGAAAAAGAAGAAGAAAGAACTCAAGAAGGCCCTCGCTGAAGAAGAACGACGAGAGAGGGATGCGGAAACGATGCTTGATGATCGCAAACGCGTGTACAACAGTCGCTACGACGTTAAGGCACCGACAGAAGCTGAAATGGAGGCATTCTACATGAAGAGAGTACGAGAGGAGGATCCCATGTTAGATTACATCAAGAAAAAGAAATAATTCACATCTCCTCCCAACCCTCACTATAATTTTGCCCATCTGCCCGCGTTTTCGAAATGAACCATTAGGATTTTTAATTTTAGGAAAAATACACAACTTTTATTTTACATGTACTTCAAATAATAATTATAATAAACGAAATCGCGTTAAGAGTCCAGTTCATCCATAGTCTTCACTGCATTAATTAACATGGAATAAACACAATAAAACGAGCGGAGAGAATACACATGAATTCCCTTCATGGAGGCATGCCCTCAGTTTTTAGTTGTACTTCTCCAAAGGTGCGTAATTCAAAAGTTTTTCAATGAGATCCACATGGCCCAGGAGCATCCGACGACAGCAATAACGTTTCAGTCCCAAAGCATCCAGAGCATCGCTAAAATTTATTAATTATGGAAATCAGTTAATTCAATTTTTAATTATAAATTGTATCAACCAGTAGAAAGTGAATCAAAATCTCGGGTCGTAGCATTTTAAAATGATTTGATTATGCGGAAGCATCCCGCAGGCATCCCTGATTCTTGAGCAGCATTTTACTATTTCCTGAATCAATATTCAATCCCGCCCTCGTTAGCTTAACAGATTTTCATTGTAAATGCCACTGCGCAGCTGATCATTGAACAGACTTTCTCTAATATTTTAGTATTATTTAATTAAAAATTTTTCATGTCAGCAGAAACGACTTACCCTTCAGAATATTCGGCCTGAAGGAATCCCAAATAGGCTTCCCACTTGTTACCTATGACCTTTCCGCACGTGAAGCACCTCACAGGGATGATCATCTTTAAAGTTCTTCAAACTTTCGGCTACTAATGCCAAGAGTTGATAACTTTTTAATATTGAAAACCTTGCGTTAAATTGAAGCTTTTACACTATGAAAATATTCCACAACGTACCGAGCTCCTACTTCAACCAGAACGTCGTCTGCATTAAAATGTGCACTTCGAAATTATCCCGCAATAGCCTCTGTCGTCAGGCTAAAACATTGATCCACTTCTAGTGCCTGTAGATGGCAATGGTAGCATTATTCTTTGTTAGCCCCGAATCAAGGATTCCGCTGACTTTACCCAATCAGATGATGCCGTTCACGTATAGAAATCAAGGAGGGAATTGAATGCGAGGGAGATCAGTTTTTTATTCTCATTGTCATTTCAACGGTCAAGCTCACAGCAGATAGCTACCAAGTGGAACAAGATTCACATACTAAAGTGCTCAGACTTGCATTTGGTTTTCTGTCTGCGTACTCCCCGTTCATTGAAATTCATTATTCAGCAATTATTTTTCCTGATACAGAATTTAGGACGGTATACGTCGATCGAGACCAATTTTTTGGGGAACGCCAGGAGCATCAGTAGAAGCTGCCTGATTTGTTTCATCCGAGGTGAGTTCAGTGTGGTTTTTTATTTCCCCATTATGAAATCGGTTCTGAACAGCGGATGGAATTGATGCATAAAAGTTAACTTATTCCTCTTTACGCTTACGGACAGTTCTGATGGAATACTGATGGTTACGAGGACAGGATGTACATTAAAACCATAACGCTTGAAGGCTTCAAGTCCTACCGTGACCGGACGGTGATCGGTCCGTTTGACCCCCACTTCAACGCTATCACGGGTTTGAATGGGTCTGGGAAATCCAACATTTTGGATGCAATCTGCTTCGTTCTGGGAGTCAATTCCTTGACGACGGTACGAGCCACATGTTTAGCGGACCTCATCTACAAAGGGTGCGGGATAAACCGGGCATCTGTGTCCATCACCTTTGACAACTCGGACAAGTCCCGTGGGAAATGTCCTGCCGGCTTCGAAGATTTCCCGGAAATCATAGTCTCCCGGGTGGTGGATCAAGGGCTCATTTGCAAATACTTTCTCAACTCGTTGAACTCAACCAAGAATGCCGTCTCGGACATGTTCCAGCACGTCGGGATCAATATCAATCATCCCAACTTCATCATTATGCAGGGGAAAATTACCAAGGTGGTGAACATGAAGCCGATGGAAGTGTTGCAAATGATAGAAGAGACTTGTGGGGCGACGGCGTATCAGAAGAAACGAGACCGGATTGAGCGGGATATCAACGAGCGGGAGAGGAAAATGGAAGGGATGGCTCAGATGATCAATGACGTTATTCTGCCGGCATTGGACCAGCAAACGAAAGCTCAAACTGCTGTTCAGGAATATCATTTGATCCAGCGAGAACTGAATGAGAAGGAGAAGAGTCTCGCCGTTGTCTCTTACTTGCACTATACGAAGCAACTTCGAAAAGCCACGGCGGATTTGGACAAGTTGAAGGATAGTGAGGATTGCGAGATGAAGGATATTGAGGATGCTAAGAAGGAGATTGAGGAACGGAAGGCGAGGTAAGTTGCAAAATTCAAGTGAATTAATTCACAACCAGCTATAAAGTCAAAATAAGGTTTTCTTCCATGTTACCTTTGTGTCAGAATCAAGTTTTGAGCAGTTAATACTCGTTTTTAGCAACATTTCTAAACAGTAGACAGTTTGCTCATCGTTAATAAATTACTAGCTATTAAAAATTAAGTCAAATAATTAAAAATTTGTAGTTATTATAATTTAAAATGTTTTTATTTTCAGACAAGAAGAACTGACTCGGAAAGCCCGTGGTGACAAGACTCTTGAACGTCTCACCAAAGAGTACGATGACCTCAAACGCCCTCACAGCCAGAAGGAAGCTCAACTGAATACAGCCACTCTTTCTAAACAAGAAGCTGAGGAAAAGGTGAAAAAAGCCACTAAAGAATTCGAAAAGGAAGAAAAAGAAGTTGAGAAATTTCGATCCAAGAGCAAAGCGCTGATTGAAGAATTCGAATCCATCCAACAAGAGATCAAAGCTGCAGAGGAAAACATTGCAAAGGCTAAAGACACAGAAGAAAAGATTCGTTTTGGAAATCTCGTCACGGAATCCGGCGACATTGTCAATGTCGGTGACAAACTCAACCAAGTAGTTGAAGAACTGGCGGAGACCAAAGGGAAATATGATTATTTAAAGAAAGAAGCAAGTTCCTTACAAGCCTCTGTAAAAGCCAAGGAGAATCAGCTCAAGGCTTGCCCAAGAGATGAGGAGACCGAACAGGCATTCCAGGCTGCGGAGGAAAAAGTCAAACAATTGGAGCAGCGCCTTCGTCAAAACAAGATTGATCCCAAGGAGCTTCCCAACCTGGAGAATCTTATGCATCAGACCCGACAGGCCTGTGCCCAATTGGACAGTCGCCAGGGACAGATCAAACAAAGATACCCCTTTCTCAATTTCACCTACGACAAGCCCACACCCAACTTTGACAGCCGCTCCGTCCTCGGCTTCGTCTACGAGCACTTCCGCGTCAAGGACTTGGACAAATTCGGCGGAGCCATCGAAGTCGGAGTCGGTGGTCGACTTGGGCAGATGGTCGTTGACAATCCGGAAACTTCCAAGCTTCTCATTAACAAGGGCAACGTCGCTAGGCGGATGACATATCTTCCACTCAGCGTCACCAAAGGTTATCCTCCGCCAAATGATTTGCAAGCCAGACTGGATCGGGAACTCGGACCGGGAAGGGCCTTCGTCGCCGTTAACCTCATTGAATACGAGAAGAAAATGGAGCCCATCATTCACAATGTGTTCGGCAGCCTCGTCATTGCTCAAGACCTGGCAACTGCCAAGGAAGTCGCCTTCAAATTGCGATTCAAGGCCGTTTCCCTCGAAGGAGAAGTTGCCGACCCCGGGGGTACGATGCAAGGCGGTACTCGCTCCAACTTTGGACACCTCATCCGTGCCTGCCAGGAACTCCGAGACGGTTCGGTCACCCTAAAGGAACATCATCAGAAACTCGCAGCCTGGCAAGCTCAGTACGAAATCTGCCGGAAGAACCAGCAGCTCGTCACTGAGCACGACGCTGCCACCCGTGAGCTTCAGCAATGCGCCGAAATCCGAGCCCTCACCACTAGAGCCACCCTCACCCAAGAGCTCGCCCAACTCAAATCCCAATTCCAAGAAAAAGACCGGGAGCTCCAAACGCTCAATGCTAGAATCACAGAACTTTCCAAGGAAGAAAAGGAGTATCAAACTCAACTGAAAAACGAAGGCTCCCTCCGCGAGAAAAATCTCAAGCAAATCAGTAACGAGTTGAAAAAGTACGAGACGGCCCTCACCGCCGCTCAAAATAAATATCAAAAGAAACAACAGGCCTTCCAAGACATTGAAGTCGAACTCAAATCCAAAGCGGACTTTCTCCAAGGATTTCAAAAAGACATTGATGAAGCCAAGGCGGAGCTACTCGAATGTGAGGAGGCTTTGACACAGAAGCAGGCAGAATTCCAGGCGTTGGACCAAGTATTCAAAGCAAAAAACGATGAGCTCCTCCGCGCCCGCGCCGCCAACAAGGAATTGGAAGCTGAATGTCTGGCCATCGGAAAACGGATTGACGAGCTGGGAAATAAAATCCACGAATTGGAAATTGCCAAATTAAAGCGGGAAACCGTTTTCAAGGAACAGGAGCAAAAAGTCGCCAGCTTCTCCGCTCACCTCCAGCGAGTCCTCGACGAAAATCGCGGAGTGGAATTCACACCCGACATGGACCCCCAGACAACCAAACCCGTGGAAGTCCTCGCAACGGAAGTGAAAACTCTCAAGAAGAAACACGAGGACATGCGTCATCGCCTAGACTTTGAAAAGGCCGCCGCCCTCCAAGTCACCAAATCCAAAGTCGTTGAGAACCAAAAACTATTCAAAAAGACCAAGCAGACGCGGCGCAAAATAGAAAAAACTATCAACTGCCTCGACAATGAAAAGCTCAAAATGGTTCAGCAAGGCTACACTCAAATCAACCAGGAATTCGACACCATGATGGGCATCCTCCTGCCAGACTCTCACGCCAAACTCGTTCCCCTCAACGAGCGGAACCTCATGGAGGGGATGAACATCCACGTCTGCCTCGGTGGTGTCTGGAAGGAATCCCTTACGGAACTCAGCGGGGGTCAAAGGTCCCTAGTCGCCCTCTCCCTTGTCCTATCTCTCTGTATGTACAATCCAGCCCCGTTCTACGTCCTCGACGAAATCGATGCGGCTCTCGACCTCAGTCACACTCAAAACATTGGATATTTGCTCCGTCACAAGTTCCGCACCACCCAGTTTGTCTGCGTCTCCCTCAAGGATGGCATGTACACCAATGCCAACGTCCTGTTCCAAACCCAGCTGTTGAACGGGACTTCCGTGGTGAAGCGGCAGGCGGCGGGGGGCCAGCAGAGCGGTCGTGACAAAAATCATCGTCGTCAAAGCCGGCCGAACTGAACAACAACTGAACATTTCCACTGTTTTACGGAGCCATTACACACACAGTAAATGGCTCTCATCCCAGTACAGATTCATCCTATCCAGCAAAGTGCGCTTAATTTAAGTAGTAAGAATGAGAATAATAATAAGTAATATTTAATTACTTTATACTTTTTATGATTTTTTACGAGTTGAAATAAATCCACATTTTTCGACGAACATCACACGGCACACCTCACGTGACTCTTCTGTCTAGTTTTTTTTATTAGTACGGCACAAAATTACACAAGTCAAAATTCGTAGTTCATAAGAATCATCATCATCATCATCAACATTTCTCATATCGACAGCAATTGCCGCAAATACATGTCCATGCTCATTTTTTACACGCCGTTTTCCTCCTCCATATCCATCATCATAACATAAACGTCTGTATCTTCACACAAAACGCGAATTTATATTCTGTCGATTTAGGATCCCCTCTCAACTACACAGCCATAAAGGCGACATCATAACAATAATGACGATAGTAATTGTAATAATAATAATAATAATAACAATAGGGAATAAAAACAGTATATTTTTTCTTACTAAAATGTACTAATAAAAGACTTCTGAATCTTTTAGAATGTAAGAACAACAATAATAATCATAATCATAATAATTGTGTTTACAACAGAAAAACTTTTTCATGGAACAAAATTGAAAGTGGCCTCACTGTGTCAGACAGGCAGACACGACACGCATGTGAACTTTAGAAATCATCGGGCTCTGCCGGCGCATCCAAATCCCTGTAACTGATGATAGCACGATTTCCATGATCCCGTCCTCTGAACATAGGCAAAAAGCGGGAGATTGTTTTATAAAAAGTTTCTAACAATTTTTTCCATACAGCTCCGACACACAGTTAATTATTATAATTTGCTTATAGGTTAGACTAGCTAGACGCACACCTCATCATCATACTAGAAAAAAGCATGTGGCAGGAAGCGAGTTCACACTATTGTTTTTTTTGGTATTTGTGATTATTCAAACCAACGTTATATTTTATATACACGCAAAAGACGAAAACAAAAGGTTAATAATAATAATAGCTGGTTGACCCCGGCGGGAACAGAGAGAAGGTTAGCAGGAGCAGCAGAATCAGCAGCAACAGCAGCAGTAGCAGCTGGCTCAATATTTTTTGCACCCCAAAAAACTACTCTGTCATTGTCTACGGCTGGAAAAGTGAACATAGGGTGAAGCAAGAGGGAATTAAATGAATGTGAGGAGCGGAACGACTTACCCAGTTCGATACTGTGGGGGTCTCCCACCCCGGGGCATGTAATCCCGATAAGGTTGTTGATACGGCTGGCGTGGGGGCATCCCATACCCGCCGCCGCCGCCGCCACCAGCTCCACCTCCGTAACCCATACCTCCGCCATAGCCACCGCCACCACCATACCTGCTACACACAAGCCCAGCAACACTTAAGACACGTTACATATATAGAGAAACATACATGTATGTATAGGAATAATTACAGTATCATGAGGTACACTAAAGAAATTCTAATTGTATGCAGAGGAGGTGAGGACTGTGAGGACATTGAAAGGCATCTGTCCGAAAACAGTACATCAGGTACAGGACAATGACATGGATGCTTCGGCCCATGCCCTTCTACCATATACACTCTCGCTCTCGTCAGTTGTAACGGTAACGACCGTTGTTGTTGTAGTAACTATTATAGTTATAGTAATAGTACTGAGGGGAGTCATACGGGTTGTACGGCGGATGCTGGAAGTCTCCCCTTTCCGGTAGCAATGGCTCTCTGCGAGGCATCAAGCTCTGCGGTGGTCCACCGCCACCACCCCCGCCGCGATCCTGACCCCGGTTCTGAGTCTCTGGGGCCTGAGGCCGCTTTGGATCACGAAGATAATTGTTGAAAAATTCAACCTGCAGGGAAAAGAATAGAATCAATTTATAAAAATAATACTTCAATTTTAAAAGAGGACAAATTTAAAAACGACAGAGTTTTTTTTTTCAAAAGAAATTTTGGAATTGGGGAATTTAGATTTGGAAAGAATTTTGAACTGTTGCTCACCTCTTTCCGAACTTCTTCAAGTTTCTCCGCATGCTTGTTCAGAATGTGTTTGCGGACGAATTCGGGGCCCTTAAACTTTTTGCCGGATAGCGGACAGAGCCACTTGTCCTTCCCCAATTCCTGGGTATTCGCTGTGATGAATTTTTCCACTTCCGTTTCTTGGTCTTTCATTCCCAAAACTTTGCACTCCTCGTCCGACAGGGTGATGATTGGCTGGAAAAACGTGGAGATTTTCTGCTCGAAATTCCTATTATACTCTTGCAGCTCCACCATGTTCACCTATGGAAGAATGTAATTAATATCGATTAATTTAGTTTATTTTATCGTTTGGTGAGTTTATGTTTTTAAATTAAGGATAAAACTGGATTATCCAAGCGGATTATAAATGAGATGATGCATACTTTTGAAGCGGGAGGCAATCCACGACCATGCATGATTCCCAAACGGTTCGGCATGTCATCCTCGTTGGGGTACTCGGCATGGTTGTAGTAGTCCACGCTGTGGACGAAGCGCAGGTAGAATAGAAGGCGGTCCAGTACTTTCACCAACTCTTCGTCCCTAAAAAACGTCAACGAACGTTAATTTTGATGCCGATAATGATTACACTGATGCTGATAGCGACGTTAAATGAGCCAGAGGTGTACCTTTCAATCGTGCTCTGCTTGTCGGAAATATCCCGAACGTCAACACCCTCCGCCTCTCCATCACTGGACTGACCCATGCCCAAAAGTTCTTCTTCCTCAGCCGAGGCTTCCTCAATCAAATAGTCGGTGATGTTCTTCAAGACGGGATTGCTCGAGTACACTCCGTAGCTCTCCTTCTGAACTTGCTGTTCATCCTCGTCGTTCCACAAGTTCCACTTGGCATCCAAATGCTGAATCACCTTGGCTGCGAGGCGGATATCATTCCGGACGATGACTTTGTGAGGAGTTATCCCATTCACAGTCCGAACACGCCTGCTCAAGTCCCGGTTGACTATTGGACTCAGGTCCGTGTCCCGCAGACGCACATTGTTCAAGTTCCAACAAATTTCTGAAATGAAAATGATTATAAAACATTGAAAAATGATGAACAAATTAATACTGATCCCATATGCATAAAATTGAGGCATGGAGCAGTTGCGAATAAGTTAATGATAAAAAACGTACCCTTAATGTTCACGTTCCTCTTGAAAGTGACCCATCCCCGTCTGAGCCAGCGCCGGTCCGGCTGTGGGTCCGCAATGGCGACGCGGAGAAAACCGGGATACTTCTTGCAAAGTGACTCCACTTCCTGCTTCGTTATTGTTGGGGCCAAGGACCGAAGGAAAATTGACGAGGTTCTGTGCAGCTGCGGCAACTCATCTTCCTCCTCCGCTTTGCTCGCGGGCGGGGTGATTGGAGTGATTTTCTTCTTCTCCTTTTTAGCTTTTTCCTCACCACCTTCCTCCTCACTTCCCTTTTCCTCCGCCTCGGACTCTCCGGATGACCCTTCAGAATCTCCGCTGCGGGTGCGCTTCTTCGACTTTTTCGGAGATGGATCCTTCTTCTCCTCCTCAACTTCGCCGAGTGAATCTTCTATTTCGCCGCTCACTTTGGAATTGGCATCACCCTGAGTCCCGGTGGACAACTTTCGCTTACGCTTCCTCTCCCCGTCGCTGTCACCCTCACCCTCACTCTCGCTTCCCGAACCGGACCAACCACCCTCTTCCCTAGAATTATAAATAGAAATGGATTCGATTAATTTCCCAGCTAACTGATACGAATCCCCTGGCTAAATAATTGGGAAATTCAAGAAATGCATTGAAAAGTCTGTTAGGAAGTCCAACTTACTTGTTCTTCTTCTTCTCCCCGTTCTCTTCGACAGGCTTTTCAACTTCTTCCACGGGCTTCTCCTCAGGTTTCTTTTCCTCTTCAACCTTGGTTACTTTAACCCTGGTTTTCATGATGTGCTCTTCAGTGAGCAATTTGGCGGCATCTTCATTAGTTCCACCCTCGAGCCGAACCACGTACCAGTCCATGAGCTTGACTAACTTGTCAGCATTGGCCACGTCCAGGGACACATTGTCAAATCGTCCATCCTTGAGAAACTCGACGAATAGGCCCACTCGTTTCTGTGGCATAAGATCACACGATTTCAAGGGAAATCGAACCAGCAGAATTAGTAAAACTTGGAATTAAATGGGAAATTGAATTTAAACTAAATGCAAATCACATCAAATAAAGAATAAATGCCATTTGAAATTAAATTAAAACTAGAAGTAAATAGCATCAAGTTAAGATTAAATGCAAATTAAAATTGTATTTAAAATTAATTCAAAAATAAAAAATCATTTCAGTTCCATGACGGATTCAAGCCCCTGGACCACGTGAGCAGATTTACACAGCTAAAAATGAACTCTATACCTTAAGATTTTGCAATTGTTCATCCTTCCGCTTCGTCGAGTCATCCGGATGGTACTTGTTCTTGAACCTAAAAAAATTCAAGTTACTGCAATTTTAGCACTGAATGAAATGACTGCGGAAACATAATAAGCACTGGGTCTGAGCAGTTTTCCATCAAGTTCGACCTACTGCTCGCATTTGAAAAACTTATGAGAAAACCCAGTATGAACTCTTCATCAAATTATCACAATACATCACACATTTTTCTTTGGAAGACAACATTTTGAATGGCTGCGGACAAGCATACATTAAAACTCTGACCGCATCTCACTTGATTTCTTGAAAGGGAACGAGAGAGAGAGAGAGAGACAGAGAGATAACGGTGATATTACATCGGAATCATATTAATGTTTTCGGCTGAAGCAGAACAAACTCTGTGACATTGTTTTACATGAGAGATACGAATTGATGTTGAAAGGATGAGATGGTAGCCGTTCTTACCTTTCCTGGACATTTTAATGAATCGGAGAGAAGAGGATATATATTTTTATAATAACACACATGAGTTATTTTGAAGACTTAAATATTTAACGGAGATGTTTTCTCATATCAATTTTTATATACTTTTTCCATCGTGAGATTCAAGAAGAGCGTAGCACTGATCAAAATGAACAACTCTCGGAGAGGATTTCAACGTGTGTATTATACGCACTCATTCAACTATCCACCTCATTTATATTAGGCACCACCAGGGATAAATAAAGACCAACACTATGACAGATAATGAGCTGGATGTCTTGGTGACCCTCATACAACGCGTCATAGCTGTGCATGAAAAATTTTCATCTTTTACGTATACCATATATATAAATATATATTTTTTCGAAGGATTTTCATAGGTTGAGAGATCATGGCTCAAGGGGATTTTTTAGTGCATTTTCCCCAGCATTTTCAACTATTACTGAGCCATCATGTGAGCATCATTTGTTTTTCATCGGACGGCGGCATCGTATTTATAAAGAGTCGATACAAGTTGGAGGATAAAATGATTCAAAGACGGAGAAATCAAGCTGGCATCATCACAACTTCATCAATAATAGTTGAGAAGGCTCGGCGGGCCGAGTGCTCCCTCATGAGCCAGTCCCCCCGCGACGAGAATGAAGCGAAAATCACATTAAATCACGGCATACTCTGAATACACAAGGAAAGGTGGAGAGGAAACCCTACTTACCATTCCTCCTCACGATGAGCGACGAAAAACTCGTTCAACTGCTGCCTCTTGAACTCCTGCTTGTACTCCGCATACTTAACTAATGCCTCCTGGTCAGAAATCGTGTCATCCTGAGTGGACAGCCAGGATTTGAAGGATAAAAGCTGTGGATGCCCATCCGAGCCTTCCCTACAGACATAAATCAATTAAAATCAACCACTCATTGCATTTACTTCATCAAAACTACATGCTGTTGACTCACTTGTGAGGTGCCGGTGGTCCTCCCGGAGGTGGTGGGAAGCCCCCACCACCACCGTGATGCGGTGGCGGCGGCTCATAATTGGAACCATAGCCGGAGGAGTACGACTCATGGCTGTACCTGTCCCAGTCATTCCTCGGTCTCTTATTTGGCGGGCTGAATTCATGGGGGACTCTATGTCCACCACCGAGCCGGTAATCAATGGATCTTTGAGGAGGTCCACGACCTCGTCCCCAATCCCTACATTAATCCAACCAAATGAATCCAACTCTCCCATCAGTCAAATCCCCCACAAGAGAATAATTTCCCTAATTATCAATATTAATATTTCCACATCAACGACACCCCACTACTATATATACAAAATCAATTCAACAAGGGCCTACCATGGTCCCGGCTGCCTGTACATAACGTAAAATGAATGATGAATGAGACCAAAAGATTGATAGAAGAAAATCAATTGGAATGAGTGGGCAATATATATATATATAGGGAAGAAGGGAGTCGTGTGTAATGGGAAAAGCTGAAAATGAACTAAGTTTTTTTTTTCCTTTACCTATCACCCCAATCATCCCTCCGTGACCTCATATCATCACTCGGCGGCGGTCGCCGTCCACCGCTTTCACGATACTCACTCCTTTCGCCGCGAAATTTGTCACGCCTTTTCCGGTCATACTCGTCGTCAGAGTCCGCCATTTATTCTGCAAAAGTATATACACCAAGAACCCACCATTCAGTCAACATGTATAGAGTCTGTGCGTGTAACCAGAGAGGTATTCATATTATTACAAACAAAACTTTTATATGGAATATTGCTACTCCTGCGCTTCCCCATCATTCAACCTTATGTAATTACCAATGAAACGAGCTTAGAATAATTACCTTGGTTTCCACGAAAATACAATGGAAAAATCCCGATTAGATTACTATTCCGCAATTCTCTTCTCCGTGTCACACTTTTTCCACGTCTCAACCCCGCGACGTCGGACAACGACTGTGCCGCTTGAGCCCGTTTGAGATGGGTAGGTTTATGCCCCGCCTCCACTCAGCCCCCTAGCATTTGAAAGCATGGATTTAGCCGTAGCCCCTCGTGCCCCGAGGTTGACCCGCATAGTATGTTGAAGGGGTGGGTGGGTAGATGGGTCATATTTTCTCAAGTGTCTTAGCGGCGGGAAAGGGGAGGCGTGGGTAGATTCAAAATAACATCATGCGTGGACTGATCCACTACTTTGCTTTGCCGTGGGGAAAAGCCGGCTTGGGAAACGGGAAAATCAAGGCATCTCGCAGTGACCATAAGAATTACATGTGAGCTACATACATGGCTTCCCACCGTTCACTTTATACGTGAGTACAGCAGCGGCATACCGCCGCCAACTGAGCTGTACAGTATAATGCGACCACTCGAGTTCTCAAGTATAACGGCAGTGGGCACATTCACGGTCTAGTCGCCGTAGCTCGGCTTGCCGGCTAGTATTTTAGCTGTGAGCAGTGGAAAGTTACGTACTGATTATGTGTACGTACATACAGGCGCTGTACATTTTGAGTGGTTCAACTTGTATATACACATCTCTACCGACTTTGTAAAATACGGGCATAGCACTGAAGTGGAGCTATGATCGCCGCCATCATACCTATATGTAGATGCCATGGTACATAACGTGCTAATCATAAGCTATTTTTATGCATGCCTGCTCTGTAGGTAAAATCTAGAGTCTAAAAGTCAACCCCTCATAATAATTTCCCTATTCTCGCGCCAGCCAGAATTTCCCTGCAAATTAAGTTAGAATTATACTCCTCTACTACTCCTACTACTACTACTACTGCGGCTGAAAGTGTGGGGAAGTGACGGGAGAGAAATAATTTTTGGTGGCAGCCTGTGTACTATCGAGAGTACTCAACAGCGAGTGTCACGAAGTGGCGAGGCAAAGCGGTTGGTGACTTTTGATAGTGTAAGTACTACTAAAAGGTATACACCCGAATCCATTGAGCGCTTCTGGCTCTCTTTTGTCTCTCATTTCCATTGCACTGTCAGTGTCTTCATGTGAGCGTAGCCAGTACGAGACAAGGACCGGAAATATTGACAAGCTGACGACTCAGACTCCATCCCGCTATAATACACACATATTTCAGTTCATTATTATTATTAGTCACCTAAAGGGTCTTCTGGGGGTAATATAATATCCAGGGCAGAGTTGACTTGAAACCGTTGTGTTGCGGAACCGGCTTGAGGTAATATTTTCGGTACTTTGGCACATGTTCGTGTATAACTTTTTGTTGTGTTAAGTGTCTCTTGTGTTTCATTGATTTTTTTTGTATTTAAAACTATACGTCTGCGAATGCGAATGCTATTTCCCGGTCGCATGAGGGCATGGCAAGTAGTTTTAGCATGTTTTTACATCTGTCATTTCTACTGGCCAACAATGTTTTTGACAGGGGAGTTTATCGGAGTGGATCTATTCAGGGAGTCTGTGGTGGGCATTGAAGTTGGGCCGTTTAATTGTTATGCAGAGAGCTGGATTATTTGAAGGTGCCTAAATTTACTTTCCTGTTTCCTGGTGTCGGTGTCGGTGCGGTTTTGCGCGGAAAGCTCGAATGTCATTGTTCGTATACTAATTGCACGCTGATAATTCTGTGATTTTTTTGCTTTGATTATAGCAAGCACACCGTACCACACCCGAAGTAGTAGAGTGACTTTATGTGTCCTACACAATAGAATGTAGTGGGATCCAAAGGGGAGAGTGGTAGGTAATTGCATGATTTTGGAACCGAATAAACCCATTGCATTTTGTCTATTAATTTATGGAGTCATTTATGGCTGTGAGCAACTGACTGAGCCGAAATAAACTATCACGTACTTATGTACATGCTATAATGCTATCTCGCCCGTACCACTGGATGAGTAAAAGGGATGAGGTATCATCTAGCATATTATCTGTGGCGGTCGTGTAGGATGTTGACGTACGGGCTCATCAATCAGCTTATTACGTGCTCCATGGAATGACTCACGGCGCGGGCATGGCTCAGTGTATATAACTACCTCATGTGATGTCTCACAAGCAAACAAAAGTTTATGTGTTAGGCACGAATTAAGCATGTATATTCCTCCAAGTTTTCCTGTCTCTAGACGTCTTGAAGACCCATGGCAGATTCAACAATTTCTTATACGCAGGGTCATCATTTTCTTGTATGCACCAGGGCGTCACCTCAATGACCATTCCTTTTTCTCAGACTGCCCTTCGCATTTTCCTTTCCTTCGCTAAAAACAACATAACAAAGTCTGTAAAATCAACTGTGAGTGTAATCGCACTGTTAAGGAAGCTCTCACTCACTCAGAGTGGGGGAGGGTTGTTGAGAAGGTGAGAAGCGAAATCTGATAAAATGTTTGGAGCGTTAGCTAATAATCTTGACGGGATGCATTTCACCGTGGAAAAGGGAGGGGGCTCAATAATTGACCTTTTTGATTCACCCTGCATAGACAGGCTACTACATTGTTGGTCCCTGTGAAAAATCATGTTTTATCATTGCACAACAATTTCATGATTCCCCAGTGACGTGTAGGAGCGCTGTTGGTTCGGATGACCTCGTGGGCTCATCCCTGCCATCCAAATTTGGAAGATTTGACAGAGAGTGTGAGTGTGTGCGCGTGTTGTGTACTTGCATGTGCATGTACCTTGTGTGAAGGGGAAAGGGAAAAAATATATTTTAGAAGTTTATTGTTCCCGTTGTTGTGTGCACACCTCATATCATTATTACCTCTGTGTCTCTTAACCACTCACCTGTATTTTTTGCACAGCTTTTTATTCTTTTTGTTTGACACTTTGACTTGTGGCTGAGACAAAAAAAAATGTCAAGTCATACCACTACTACTACTACTACTCCGGACTATGGACGTCTGAGGAATTTTTGGCAAGCAAGTATGTTTGGTTTTGAATTTTCATTTTCCCATTATCTGTATATATGTATACACACATTTTACCCACTCTTTTATTTCCAATCTCTCAAATGACTTTGTGGTGTTTCGGCTGTTATGATGAGGTCCGGCTTTTTGTGGCTGTATGCATGTGTGTGCTTGCTTATGTGGTGGCGTTGAAACGAGTTGTATTACACACTGCTTATAGTAGTGGTAGCGGCAAATTCTTCCCGTTGTTCCCGTGTATTCGCTATCGTTGGCATTCCTTACTATCTTTATGTGTATACAAACTGCCTCCTGCATCCCTATGTTTCTGTAAAATGGTCTCCGTATCAGTCAGTGGGAGGGAACCCGTCAGGCTTGTGTTTTGCAACGAAATTTTTCGAGGTTTTTGATTTTCTTGCCCCTGCTCCATCATCCTCTGTGTGTGATGATTTGATATGATATTCATTCACCGTTCTTATTTCCGTCTGCGTAAACTTACCGGTTCGTTCCACAAGAAGGGAGGGCATAGTGGCAACCCGTCACCTTCCGCTCGTCTCTGTGCGGTTGGTGAAAAGTTGGACGATTTACAATTCAAATGAAAGGAGTGTGTACATTACATATGTATAGACTTTTTCCCTGTGTTTTTTGCCTTTCTGTCTGTCTCTGTATGCAGTGGAAGATGATGGAGTTTTCGTCTCGTTTAACGCCAATATACCGCATATACTAACCAGGCCGTATTTTCCGTCTCTGTATCCACGACACGAGAGTCAGTTCAAATTTGAGAGCTCTAATGTTTATGTTCTCACATTTGTGTCTTAGAAACGGACGTTAATGAAATAGCTCCTCAGGGTGATTCACCATCTGTTAACGGGGCTCGGAAATCATCGTCAAAGTTATCTGCCATTGCTGCAAAATACTCTACGCCTCCCGATAACAACTCATCATCATCATCACCATCACCAGTGAGCAGAGATTCCCCGACCAAAGGACCCAGTTCACCCATCACAAGTGCGAACAACGCGGAAGACATGGCTGGTAAGTGTATATAGAATGGATTGGCTCGTAGTCGGGTACTGTTTGCGGAATGAGAATGGGATTTGAACCCGACCGTCGATTTGGATGTCAAGGGTAGGTGTGCAGCGGTGGGATCAGCTATTTCCGGGGACGGGTATTATATTATTGAATGTGATGCGGTATTCCGCACGGGGGTGCGGGAATGAAAGTGATAGCGGGTTATAGGATCCCGTGCAGGGTAGTGGGCCGACGATGGATTTAGGACATGTGTATAATGGGCTGATGCGTGGCACACGGAAATTGAAGGAGATCCTTCTGTTGACTTTGTTCTAGATTTGGCTCCATCCTTTTTGGAATTCGACCAAGACATCGTAGGTGGGAACTTGGCTGAGTTTCTTCAGCTGGCCGAAAAGTTGGGAGGAGAAGTGGCAGAGCATGCGGCGCTCGTTCGGAAGGCCTTCAAGTGAGTATTATACACGGTTCCTATATTAGAGGGAATTCCGTGTGGAATCCTGTGATTGCTAGCAATGGTTTTTTTTGTAGAATTTTTATGTGAAACTAAGTGTGTTTGAGTTTGCTCAAAGGGATGTGGAAATTTGGGTCGGGGGATTTTAATTAGGTGACATGGATTTGGTGTCACTCACCAAAACAATTGATTCAGTCATGAATGGGATTTATCACCTGTCAGCAGAGTTAAGATGGTGAGTCATGGAATGCGACTGACAGTTGGATAATTTTTTGTTGCAGTGCGCAGAGGACTTTCCTAGCCGTCGCTACCCGCCATGCCAAACCCAGTGATGCGGAGTTCCAGAAACTTCTGACTGACACGGCAAATGCAATAAATGAGATCCAGCAATACCGGGAGAAGAGGCGGGCGAGCCAGGTCTTTAATCACTTGTCTGCAGTGTCAGAAAGCATACCCGCCTTGGCATGGGTGACGATTGTGAGTGGAGTTTTTGAAACATTTTGATTTCTTTTGGAAAACGGGTGATATTGATTATCTTTTTTGTTGAATTTAGGCACCCACCCCTGCGCCTTATATCAAGGAGATGAATGATGCTGGCCAATTTTATACAAATCGAGTGCTCAAGGATTTTAAGGAGAAACCAGGCCATGCTGAATGGGCTCGAGCTTGGGTGGCTCTACTTACGAATCTGCAAACGTACGTTCGGAAGAATCATACGACTGGGCTTGTGTGGGGAAAGCAGCCGTACGCTGGGGGGAGTGCACCTGCTCCGCCAGCTGGTGGCCCTCCACCACCACCACCACCGCCAGCCTTTGACTTGAATTTGGATAACCTGGCGGTGTCGGATGACCGGGCACAACTCTTTGCCGAGCTCAATCGTGGGGATGATGTGACCAAGGGGTTGAAAAAGGTCACTGCGGACATGCAGACTCATAAAAATCCCAACTTGAGGGCTGGTGGAGTGGTGAGCACTACTGCCAAGGGAGCAGCGGGGTCGGCTGCGCCCAAGGCTGCACCGGTAGCGAAGCCACCGAAGCTGGTTCTTGAGGGGAAGAAATGGGTCGTGGAATATCAGACGAGCCAGAAGGATTTGAAGATTGAGAATGTGGAAATGAACCAAGTAGTCTACATGTTTGCCTGTAAGGACTCCACCATTCAAATCAAGGGGAAGCTCAACTCCATCGTCGTTGACTCCTGTGTTAAAACTGCGGTAGTTTTCGACAGCCTAGTCGCCTCCGTTGAATTTGTCAATTGTCGGGATTGTCAAATGCAGGTAAGGATTCGCACGGTTGAGCTTTTCTTGTCGCTTCTCATAAGACATGTAATGACAGATGTGCATGAACACTGGATAATTTTTTTCTTGCAGGTTATGGGGACCGTGCCTACCATTACTATTGATAAAGTGGATGGGTTACAAATGTACTTGAATAAGGAGACACTCGGAGTGGAGATCGTGTCAGCAAAATCCTCCGCTTTGAACGTAATGGTACCGCAAGCAAATGGAGATTTTGTAAGTTAAATTTAATTGTGATTATGTTATGTTGTGTATGAGTTGGCGAGTGCTGTGGTGGCAATGCTGTTTTTTTTTACTTATTAGGCGGAGTGGCCTATCCCGGAACAATTCAAAACAACAATCGGGCCTAAAGGACTTATTACAAATGCAACGGAGACCGTCGGGGTGTAAATTGAGAAGTTCGACTGGGACTCCAGCACTCACCTCTTCACAGTTGTATTTATTCATGAGCACTAATACCACAGAGCAATGAACTCAAGAAGGCTGTGCTGACGCTTAAGGACGTGTTTTTCAGCTCCCTTTTTTAGTGGGGAGAACGGAAGTATTAAAGTTATAATGCACCTCCAAAATTTGTCTTTGCTACTACGTATTGGTGCTTGATTATGGATTGGCATCGAATCAGAAAGTCTTGTGTAAAAATATTTATTTGTTTTATAGTCCGCACAGTCGTGCACCTATGTATAATAGATCCCTGTGCTGTAGCATTTGTGTTTGTGACAGATTTTGCCATTATTGTGGAAGTTGATGGTACTGTGTTATTGTTGTTGCTTTAAAAAGGGTCTCCTTCAGCCGTCATTATTGTGAAGTTTGGAAGTAAAGTTGTACGTCGTGACAGAGAGATTTGAAACATTCTTCCAATTGATGATAATTAATAATTACTTAACGTACAATAATTTTAGCTATTTTTACAGTAGCAGTATTTGCGTAAATTTTCCATAACGATGATATGCTCCAAAAACAGTAGTATAAGTTGGTAATCCATCCTATCCTAGTGTGCAGGGATTCCAGGTACCCCATAATAACAGTGCAAAACATTACAATGAAGGTGAAAATAAAAAGAGAACGTCTCGCTTTAACCTCCAGTAATTTTTAATTTTTCTCACGCACGTGTCCAGAACAAGTACAAAAGAGGTCATTCGTCACACTACTTAAGGTCTGAAGTCCTGTTTACGAGGTGACGCGCTAGGACTCATCGTCCAATAAAGTCATGTTCGAAACCTACAGGGTGTCCCGGAATCGTCGCACTTGTTTTCCCTGTGTAACCTGAACGCCTTATCGCAGATCAGTGAATTTTGTTAAATTATTTGCATTAGAATACAGTCGGTCTCGATTTAGCCCGGGGACCAAAACCGACATCATTCTTAAGATGAAATAAAAAGAGACATTTTAGCTGTAGTTCCCCCACCAGTTTTTATTGTTTCCGGTGCATTTGCGTCCAAATAAAATCCAAAAGAGCAGCGTTAGCAAGCAACGCACTACTCACCGTCGTTAGTCATTACTATGACGACGAGACACTTGAGTTGTCTATGATTCTAAGTTTGTTGCAACCCGTCTTTTCGTCCCCGTCATAACCAGCACGCTTTCTTAGAGGTATATTCGTGATCTCATTGAAAGCTACAAACATTTTAACATCTTCCAAAATCCTTTCAAAATTCGGCACGGCCGCATAAGACAATTCTGATAATTTCCCATCGTTAGAAATAGTTAGCCTACCAAAACCTTCTTGTTTGTCAGGATTGACCACGTACACTGTGCTGTTAATCCAGCAAAAGTCGAAAGCTGCTGACCCTATTGCCACCTCACCCACAAGTTGCACTGTGAGGGACTCCAGGTCAAAGTCAAATACTGAGAGCTGTTCATAGTTGGAAATTCGAGTGCCCACGTAGACCTTCTGGTTCACCTCCGTTACTCGAACAAAGCGCACTTGGTAGTCCACGGAATCATTTGTATCAGCCGAGCGCAAGTGAAGGAGATCGAAGAGATTAAACGTGAGCGCAGATGACTTGTTATCAACTTTCCACACCTTCAGGTTGCCCTCAATATCCACAGAGATGAGATGAGAGTCTTGATGAACTAGAGCTATAGAAATAACGGCCTCCTTGTGTCCCAAGTAGTACCCATTAATGTTGTAGCTATCTGGGAAGGAGGAGACCCGGATCTTTTCATCTCGATCACTTGTAAAAATCTCAGTATTATCCTTCCTTAAGCATGTATCCAGTATGACAGAACAATGACCGAGAATCTTTTTGAGCTTCATTTCTTTAGAACTCAAGTCACATATCCAGACGTCACCACATTTATCGGTCACCACGAGGTGAGTGGACTTCTGAGTGAACTGCACCTTGAGTGGTCTCTTCTCGATTGATAAAATTTCCAAAAACGACCACTGCTCTTCATTCTTTTCCGTATCCCGTCTGTACAGGAATACATTCTTTTCGGAGTCGGTCGTACAAATATATGTGGAGTCGGCAGATATCCCCGAGCAAACTAGGCTTATTTTTTCGGGCGGAGTCGTATTCTTCGCCGCTTCTGGAACAGGGCGAACTTTGGCAGGGTTGAGGGACACAACTTCACCTAGTTCATCGTCCGCAGGCAAAATGTGCAAGCTATTCTTCCCGCTAAGGAGAATGAAGCTCTTGTTGCTGCTTACAAAACTCATGTCCTCGGTAATCCTGTGACAAGTTGATGGAACGAATATCTAACTTCAATAAAGTAATTCAACCGACGTGTAAATAGAGCTCAGTTTCCTGTAATTCAAAAAGGTCCTCAGACTTTTGTGCATCAGGTTAAAATTATTTTTTAAAAGCGAATTACCCTCGTGAGTTGATGCAACGACAAAGAAGGCAGTAGTTCTGCTCGTTACGTTAAGATTTTTGCGGGAAACAGAATACTGTGTCAAAATTGACGGGTTGCCTGACTGGTCCCAATGTCGGCTGTGCATTAAATGTGGTTAATCGGTGTAGGATTAGGCTTCATAGAAACAAGACCGCCTGCTCCGCTGAAGCTCACAGATCATTTACCGATGGTTTTCGAATTTCGCAACCTCTATCTTCCCAGGCGCAGCTTTTAGCTACACTTATACAGAAATCTAGTGGGAAACTGAGTACAAGATACCCAGGATACTTTTAGCAGTCAACTCGAGAGTAACTGTAAGAGATTTTCACGTGTTGAAAATGGTTTAGCTACAGCTTCAGAATAATGAAAATTAACAGTTTACATATCGATTTATTTTTTGTTTCCGAAGCCCGCTAACATTGTAAACTGCAATTATGACTTCCTTTGTGGACTCACCGTACATTTTTCGTACAAGCATAATTTCCAACTTTTCAACTTACAGACAGAATTTTGGACGTAAAGAGTGCGTCGTGTTAGTCTAGCGTTTTCTACGTTGTCTTTGTTATCAGTCATTGACAATACAATGAATAAGAAGGTCATGTGATGCATTATATAATCCATAAGTACTGCGATTTTCTTCACATAAAATTTGGTTAACTTTATAGCTATGACTGAAGTGTATCAAAAATAGCTAACAACACTACAAAACTTGCGAACGGGGATTCTGAACACAACATCGTAGAAGTCCCAGTAAGCAGTCAAATGGAATCCCATATTACAAATAACAACAACGTACTCCAAAAAGGCAAATATAGTATACACACCTTCTTCACAGTACGTATTGTGACGGTTATAGAAGTACGGAAGGGCGGTGGAGCACAGTAATATGATGAGGAGTAATCTTAGCTTGACTCGTTGGCTCCGGAGCTCCAAAATTCCCACTGAGGGAATATTCCGACACCGAAATAGCAGACAACACATTGTAATCATGTACAGTATGGAGGAGGTTATAAAAATTACAAAGCTGAGCGCATGGAGGGGAAGACTTTGTTTGGAGGAGATGTAAGATAGCATGAGCAGGCCGGAGTTCTCCACAACATTAAGGGAGACGGCAAGTCGCACCCAGAACCAGTATCGTTTGTAAATTATCGACTTAAGGTACTCGGAATACATGTAGGCATACAGAAATCTTGGTGGAGCGTGTATGGTAACGCACGTGATCCACACTTTTTTCGAAAAGCTAAAGTCTCCAATGGCGGCGGACAGAGACGGGAGGTAATTAAAAACATGATTTTCCTTGCAAAAAATCAACGTTGCTGCCCTGTAGTTGGCGTGAAAAGCGTAGAAAACACTAAATACAAAGGCTCCGAAGGGCAGCATCACAGTTGTTACGGCCAACAGCCGACTAGGGATACGAATCGTAGACAACAGCTTGTGAGATGGCGAGTCATCGTCACTGGAACTATCGTCTTCACCGAGCAGCTTATACTTCATGTCTTCTTAATGCTGACTTTTGGCGACTTCAGTTGCCTCAATTTTAATCAACTTTCCTGAAGCAGTTCCGTTCCGTTGCTTTGGTACCACATGTTTTCGCAGAAACAATATCTGAGTACAAAAAAGAGAAACTTCATGGAAAACCAAATTTAATCATGTTTTTAATTTAAATGCTAATTAGTAAAATAGTGGCCACTTACATGTAAACGGTATCATTACGTGAGTAAAGTCATCTCGCTTCAGTGAGATGCGTATAATTATCACACGGCGACAGGAGGATTTGGGCAATTTTAACGATCAAAGCCTGATAAAGGTCCCAGTAATTGTAAACATTTGAATTTCAGCAGAAAGCAGTACTATCGCACCACCTCTCTTAATCACATCTGACATTTGCAGTCAGTACTTAGGTGTTTCTGTGTAACTTCTTCCTGTTACTTCTATATTGGTTCGTATTGCGCGGCAGCCAAGGTTGTCGTCTTAGAAGTTCACATGAAGTGAACTCCAAAACAAGGCACACGCAGTACGCGACTCCGAATTGAAGCGAAAGATCTGTAGCAATATGCTCTAGACCAGAGCCGAGCAGTGTGGTGCTGCAAAGTGTAGGAAGTAGCAACAGGAAGACAAAAATAAATCCGATTATTTCTTCATTATCATTGCAATGCAATGGTCTTGAGGTAACCTCAAAACTATGAAAAATAACGGAAATTCGCACTCCTCCGAATAAGGAACAGGAATTTTGATATGTGGTTGTCATTTACTACGAATTGTTTCAATCTGACACTTGCGGTTTGCTTTGATATGTAAAACAGGGTGTCCCACAACTACATGTCACATTTGTTTTAGCTCTACAACCCAAACGCCTCAAAGTAATTAAATGACTTTACTATACCAATCAAAAACTGAGACTGGGATTTTGTTTGGTACCAAGATCGCCTGGATGCGCGCGCTGGTTCCTGAGATACGCGCCATGCAAAAAATAAAACGATTTTTAACATTATAATGCACGCTATAGCGTGCGTATACGGAGGGTTCTCGTTTCTCGTGCCTGTACCTCCTACTCCTAAACCCGACGGCACAGAGTCATAGGGGCTGTCCATATATTGCGTATACATTTTTTGGGCGAAAACCCCCGCTCCCCCCTCGTCATCAATGGGCGTCATACGAGGATTTCCTCGATTTCAGACCCCCCCCTCCCCCTCCAGTGTATACGCAATATC